>CAUYUJ010019243.1:0-22500 GCA_963575745.1 Prorocentrum cordatum | reverse complement strand
CGCTCGGCCGCGCTGGTGCTGGGCGCGAACCTGCACCCCGCGTGGCGCTGGGTGCCCTTCCGGAGAGGGGCGCCGCCGACGCGGCCTCGCGAGGCCGCCGCCACCTGCGCGCCTCCGCCTGGCGGGGGCCCGGGGCCGCTGCGGCTGGTGCGCAGCATGCCGGCGCGGGGCGCCCGGGCGCGTCGCGTGGGGGCCGCTTCCCGCTCGGGCAGCCGCCCGACCCTCCTGGCGGAGGGCATCCCCCGTGGGGACTGGCGACGGCGATCGAGGTGGCAGTGCGTGGACATTAGATTCGAATCCTCTGGCCCAAGATGCCCCCCCCCACCCCCCCGAAATTTATGTAGATGGCGTGGCGACGGGGGGGGCGTGAGTGGACAGAACTATTCGAACCCCGAAGCACCGCCTCTACTGAGATCAACACTGTTGTCGGGGGCGCGCGGGGTGATTTAGAAGCTCCCTCGAATGTGTACGGGTTCGAACTTATGGTCCATGTACGGGAGCGTGCCGACGCGCTGCAGTTCCACGACCGCCTTCCCCGGGAGCGGGCGGCGAAGGCCGCGGCCCAAGCGCGAGCCCCGCCCGATCCGCGAGGCTCGCGCAGCGGGGGGGCGCGCTGCCCATGCGCCCCCAGCGGCTCGCCCCGGGCCGGCTCGGGCAGGCCGCGCGCTGCCGGAGCGCCGCTCTCGACTACACGTAAGAGTGACCCTTCGCCGGAGTGGCCTTTGGTGCGCGCTCATTGGGGTCCCCCGATCGCCGCGCTCGCTGCGATAGTAGCGCCTTGCGCGCTTGTGTTTGGCCTCCTCGCGCCCCCCAAAAAGCCGCGCACCAAAGGTCACTCTTGCCCAGGGTCACTCGTACGTGCAGCCGACGCCCGGAGTCGGTGCGGCAGGAGTCGGAGTGCTAGGGCCGGTGCCAGAGGTTCGTGGCCTGGGCCCGAGAGCAGGGGCTGCTGCGACATCAGCGCATCGCGGACCTGGAGGTGGAGGTCCAGCGCGGTGTCGAAGATGGTGGCTGCGATCGCGTATCATCGTCCTGTGGCTGGTCCTGGGTGTGTCAACCTGGCTCGGGTGCAGGTGGCCCGCTGGGGCTCTGCGAAGCCGGGCCCGCCGCAAACGCGCCTTCCGCTGCCGTGGGCTGCTGCCTTCATGGTGGCGAAGCGCCTCGTGGAGGTGGCGGGCTGGCACATGGGCGCCGCCGTCGTCTTCGCCTTCATCCACTATTCGAGGCCGTGAGAGGTGCTGAGGATCAGTGCCGCCAGCTGGGGGCTGTCGCCGCTTAACCTTGAAGTGGAATGCGATCCTTCACCCGCAGGAGCTGGTGATCACCTCGAAGACAGGCGCCAGGGACGAGAGCATCGTCGTGGACAACGCCGAGGTCTTCCCGTTCGTCGAGGCGCTGGTGCGGCGGCTCCGCGGGAGCGGCGGCAAGGCGCTGGCGTTCCCGTTCAGTTACCGCGAGTGGGCGACGAGCTTCGAGAGCGCCGCCAAGGCCGTGGGCCTTCAGGGAGAGGCAATGCCGGTGCTGTACATGCCGAGGCACGGCGGGGCCTCGCACGACGCGCTCGTCGGGGCGCGAGACCTGCGCGGCGCCCGGGACCGCGGGCGGTGGCTCGCCGAGAGGTCGGTGGTGAGGTACAAGAAGGGCGGCAGGGTGAACCAGCTGCTGCACGGGCTGCCGCCGGCGGCGCGCCGCGCCGCCGAAGGTGCCGAGCGGTCGACTTCCGCGTGGCTCCTGCCGAGCTGATGCGACGCTGGAGGGCAGGCCTCCTGAGAGGCCGAGGCTTCGTTGTGAAGCTGTTCTACGGCACGGGCCGCCTCGGCGCAGCGTGGAGGCAACGGCCGAGGTTGAGGCAGATCCCGATCTTTGAGTTTCATCTGAGGTATGGTAGTGAACACGACCTGTCCAAGAGAAGTGTTCAGAAATGTTTGATATCCCGTCCTGAGGACGGCTCGTTGCGAGCCATGTGGATCGGTTCGCCTCGCAATAGTTTTCAGCGCGGCTCGTCGCGGGCCCAACGGGCCCGCGACCCTGAGAAACTCCGCGTTTCCTGTGGGGCTCCCTGGTATTTAGAAAGCCTTGGTATCTGAAAGCCCTGAGAACTGGCAGCGCCCTTGCCAGTTTTTTGTGGAGGACTCCTCCGACAGGCTTCGAAGCTCGGAGTCCCTGCCGTGGTCGAGAACCCCGGACATAACTGTGTGTGGCTACACCCTGCGTTGCGCCTCCCGCCTCTGCAGTCGTCGTCGACCTCCTCTGCTCCTGTCCTCGCTCGTGACTTTTACATTGATTTTTGTGGCGAAGGTTTGCCCTGGCGAAAACGCACCAGATTCCGAGCTGTGAATGTTGACCTCGGCCCCGCGACCAAACGGTGCTCTGGGCGTGGCGTGTGTGTGTGTGTTTCTCGGGCATTCCCCACATGTAATTCGAAGGCAAGAACCTTGCAGGAACCTGCTATACCAAACCTGCTGAGGCTTATCCTCGGAAGTTGTGCCGAAGGCCTGTCGGATGTTTCGAGCGAACGCTCCTCGACCAGCGTCGCCGTAAAGTACGCTCCTATATCTAGTAGTCTGGTTTTGGTCCTAGGGACTTCGTTTCGGGTTCCGGGGTCGTGCTCCTCGGGTTTGTTTGTTGTTGTTCGGCTGCAAAAATGGGCCAATGACTGAGTGTGCCGTCGGCTGGGTTGTGGATCCGTGTGTGTGTGTGCCGCGTGGATTTCAAACTCGTTTTTTATCCTCGGGGCGCCCCGAATGTTGTAGAGAACGCGAGCAATCTACGCAAAGATATCCGTGGCCCTCGGCAGCGATGCGGCGAAGAAGATGCAACGATCTTCATAAGCACATCATTGTAGCAGTCTGCGTGGGAAAGGACCATCCTGGCTTAAGTTCCCTGCGCTGCTTTCTTCCCTCCCCACTTAATCAGCAGGATCCGTGTGTGTGCCGCGCGGATTCCAAACTCGTTTCTTGGATCTTCGGGGTGCCCCGAATGTTGTAGAGAACGCGAGCACCCTACACGAGAATATCCGTGGCCTTCGGCAGCGATGCAGCGAAGAACACCCTCCTCCTCCTCCTCCTCCTCCCGCCCCCCTCGCTCTCCTTAATTGGTGTGGCTGGGATGCCCGCCGCTTGCCTCTGCCGTGTAGCGTGCTTGACGGCCGCTGTTGGCCGAACTCAGGTTTTGTCCTGGGCTTGCCCGTCCGTCCCCCTTGATCGCGCCACGTTTCGCGCTCCAGCCAGCGATGGGTAGGCTCCCACCCGCCTCTCGTCTGGTAGATACTCAGCTTTCGTCGGTTCGCTGGTGTGCGTTATTCGCCCAGTCATGCCACCATATTTTTGAGTTTGTGCAGCTAGCGCGGGTCAGATCTGCTGCACATTTTTGTTGTGCCGTCGCTGATGTCACTGTTACTCTTCTTCCCTCGCCCTGTCTCGCCTCCTTCCTCTGGCGGTGTACTGGCCTACCCTGCCGTGAACCGCTGCGCACTGTGTCCCGTGACAGCTTCAATGCTGGGTGGTTGCCGAATCGAGGGGCGAAAGTAGTTACATTTTCGATGCGTAGTGCCGCTCTTTGAAGGTTTCTCGGTGCGCCCCGGGGTGTACTCGTTGTTTGAGCTCCACTTCCGCGCTCATCCCCGTCATCCCCCTCCCACCGGCGTGAGTCTGGAGCGATCGTTTGCCGTATATAAACGACTGGCAACCGTCAGGGTTGCGCACGAGCACACACACACATCGCGTTTGTCCGGGGAAGTGGTGGCTGTTCGGAGTTTCAAATCCGACTGCGAAGGTGACGGCGGATTGTTCGTCTGGTCACCGCGTTGGATTCAGAGGCACCTGGAGGGCAAGGCGGATTTGCCCACCGGAAAAAAAAGAGGGGGTCTTGGGCTCTGGTGGTAACGTTTCGCGATGCTGTAAATCTTTCGCCGCATCGGATCTCGGGGTTCCTTGCCGTCGCCTGCCCGGGCTTCCTGTGTGGGGGGGAGGGGCCCTCGTCGGTAGGGCCGGACTCGCCTCGGAATCCTGACCATGATTCGCCCCGGGAGACGTCCGGGGAGTGGTGGGGACGGTCTCCTCCCCTTCCACCCGTGGCGTCGCGCGCCTCGTGGCCTCACATGGCAGCCCTTCCACCGCTTCCTTGCGCAGCAGGATATGCTAAGCTCTCGAGTGGTTTCGAACTGGCTGTCTGGAGTCTATCTCTTGTGCGAGGCGCGCTCTCCTTCTATGAGGCCCCCCCTTTTGTCGCACTGCAGAGGGACGCCCCCTCACCCGTCCCTGCGCCTGCGTGGAGGCTCCAGAACACCTGCTGCTTGTCTCCGTCGTGACCCCCATCGCCTTCTGTAGTGTTTACGTCACTGCTGTCCACAAATTCACATTATGAATGCTATCGTCCACTCTCCTGTGGCTCTTGCCCCCGCAGTTTTCGTCCCTGTCCGCGGACTGTTTTGCACACGCAGGATTTCAAACGTTTCTATGCTTCTGTGTATATTTCAGCCCGATTGTTTTTCATTGGTCCTTTCGAGTGGTGCTCCCGCTGCAGCGTTGGCATCATTTTGGGATCGGCGCGCTGCTCCCGTCAGTCAGAATGGCGCCCTCGCCCTAGCGCGGGCCACTTGTCTGGATCCGAGTCCGTGCTCATCGTTGTCTCCGCTCTGCCGTCTCCTCCTGGCCTCCCCTTCACAACATCCACCTCTTCCGCCCACTCTCGGCGAGACCCTGCACCTGAGCCTGCAGTCCCTGGACCTCCAGGAGAACTTCTTCGACCTCGGCGGGCACTCCATGCTGGCTTCCAGGAGCCAGCCTAGGCAGGCATGGTGGAGCCCTCGGTTCAGTAGGGGACAAGATCGAGTAGGACGAGGAGGTGGAAGGTATGATGATGATGATGATGGTGATAATGATGATGCTGATGATGATGATGATGATGATGATGATGATGCTGATGATGCTGCTGCTGCTGATGATGATGATGATGATGATGATGATGATGTTGCTGATGCTGCTGACGATGATGATGACGGTGATAATGACGAGGATGATGATGATGATGATGATGATGATGATGATGATGATGATGATGATGAAGAAAAGAAGGATGGAGGCTCGCGCTGAGGTTGCACGAAGGGTGAGGAGGGGGAGGCGGATGAGCGATGAGGTGGGGGTTCTAATATTTCCACCGCCGTCATGTCTTGCTACTGCTTAAACTATCAGTATTATTAGTACTACTACAACAGCAGCAACTACAACTACAGCTACAACTACACGTACAAGTACAACGACAGCAACACCTACTACTACTACTACTACTACTACTACTACTACTACTACTACTACTACTACTACTACTACTACTACTACTACTACTACGATTTTTTCATTATTACGGCTACTATTACTACTGCGGCGACGACGACGATTATTATCATTCGTACCACGACTACGACTGTTATTACTATTGCTACTACGACTGGCTGACTACTACTACTATTACTACTACTACTACTACTACTACTACTACTACTACTACTACTACTACTACTACTACTACTACTACTACTACTACTACTACTACCACCACTATCACTACTACTACTACTACTACTACTACTACTACTACTACTACTACTACTACGACTACTATTAGTAGTACTAGTACTACCGCAGCTAGTAGTAGTAGTAGTAGTAGTAGTAGTAGTAGTAGTACTAGTAGTAGTCGTAGTAGTAGTAGTAGTAGTAGTAGTAGTAGTAGTAGTAGTAGTAGTAGTAGTAGTCGTAGTAGTAGTCGTAGTGATTTGTCGTCGTCGTCGTAGTAGTAGTAGTAGTAGTAGTAACAGTAGTAGTAGTAGTAGTAGTAGTAGTAGTAGTAGTAGTAGTAGCAGTCGTCGTAGTAGCCGTAGTACTATTATCACTACTTCTTCTACTACGACTACTATCACTATTTCTACTACTACGACGAATAACTGTTACTACGACTACGGCTACTGCTTCATGCTTCTGCTTTACGGCTTACGACTCACGGCTCATGATTTATTACGCGCTATTTGTTTTTCTTAATTTTCGTACTGCTTGGTACTTGTTGGTGTCCTAACGTGGCGTCCTAATATGTCCCCAAGACGGATCAATATGGTCTAAGGGGGTCCCCCCGGCGACCCACGATGGCCCCAAGAGGCCCCCAACGCTTTCCAAATCGTGACGCGGTCGTTGAAGCCGACCGTGGTTGGCAGCAAGATGGTGCCAAGAAGTCCCCAGGAGGCCTCAAGAGTCCCCAAGAAGCCACCAGGAGGCCCTCGAGCGGCCTCCAAGAGGCTCCCAACGAGATCGCACGAGGCCTGCGGCAGGCCTCATGTCGACAACCAAATTAACCCGAGCGGCATTCAAGCACTCTCTTCGCGCGGTCGGGCGAGGTGGGACGTTTGGCGGCGCTGGGCAGGGCAGGGAGGGAAGCCAATCTCCCAGGGGTCCATGGCCTCTGCCCCCTTAGCCGCGAATCTTCGGCCGCCCTCAGCGGGGCATCTTCGCACGCGGACGCCCCGCCGAGGATCGCAAACGAGCTGTCTGAGGGCTATGGGATCTCTGTCTCCGTCCTCGACATCTACACCAACTCCACGCTGGGGGCACTGCTGGATTTTCTCGACGGCCAGGGCAAGTCTGCCCGCAGGAGGAGGAGGAGGAGGAGGAGAAGGATCTGATACACACTGCTTCTTGTGCTTTCGCGATTGTTCCCGCGATGTTTTTCGCAATCCACTGCCCCGTTGGTCTTCAGCTCAGGAGGGACCTCCTCACATCTGTTGTGGCTCCTTGTCATCATCGCGCCCCTTTCGCCCTTTGCTGACGCATTACCTGGATCACCCGTGCGCCTCTCCACGGGCGCAGGCGGTTCCCTTTCCATCCTGTCCCCTCCCTTCCTCCCTCGCTCCCTCCTCGTTCTCATCTCCATCATCATTACTTCATCATCATCAGCAGCATCAGCATGAGCATCCGCATCATCATCCTCAGCAGCATCCTTCTCGTGCTCCCTCCTCGCTCCCCTCCCTTCCTCCCTCCTCGTTCTCATGCTCCTCGTCGCCTGCGCTCCCGCTCCCGCTCCCGCTCCTCCTCGTCCTCCGCCTCCTCCGATTTCCCCTCCTCTCTCTGGAGGCCTCCCGAGGTCTTCGGAGGTCTCTGGGCGGTCCCCGCAGGTCCCTGGACACCTCTGGAGGCCCTGGCGGCACCTAGAGGCCCAAGAAGGGCTCAAAAATCGTCCGGCACCCTCCGTCCTTGAATATCGAAGCCTCTCTTCTTCCTCCTCTTCCTCCTCCTCCTCCTCTTTCTATTCTAGACGCTGCTTCGTTCGCGCCCCGTTCGTTGTTGACTCGCTTCTTGACCTTTGCCTTGGAGCCGCTGACCAAAAAAGTAACCCCACCAGCCCATCCAGAAACGATCGATGCCTAGACGAGTTGCCCGGATCAGGGATGTGGAGGAGACTGCAGTGGAATAAAGGGTTGGGTAAGATGTCTTACTCCAGTAGGGGGAGGAGGGAGGAGTAATTCGAGGAGGAGCCGGAGCAGGAACAGGAGCAGGAGGAGGAGGGCGATGAGGAGGAGGAGGAGGAGGAGGAGGAGGAGGAGGAGGAGGAGGAGGGGGACGGGGGAGGAAGGAGGAGGAAGGAGAAGGAGCAGGTGAATGATGGTGATGATGATGCTGATGATGATGCTGATGATGATGATGAGGATGATGGTGACGATGATGCTGATTTTAATGATAACGATGATGATGACGATGATGATGATGGTGACGATGATGATGATGATGATGATGATGATGATGATGATGATGATGATGATCATGATAATGCTGATGATGGCGACGACGATTATGATGATGATGAAGATGACGGTTCTGAGGAGGATGATAAAGGGTGATGTGGTGATGATTGTGTGGATGATGTTGATGATGCTGATGCTGATGATGCTGATGATGATGCTGATGACGACGACTATGATGATGATGATGATGATGATGATGATGATGATGATGATGATGAGGAGGAGCAGAAGGGTGATGGTACTGACGACGACTATGATGATGACGACGATGCTGATGGATCTGATGTTGATGCTGATACTGATTACGATTCTGATGATGCTGCTGCTGATGATGATGATTATGATGATGATTTTGTTGATGGTGATAATGATGATGCTGATGATGATTATGGTGATGCTGATGATGCTGCTGATGATGCTGATGATGCTGATGATGCTGATGATGCTATGATGATGCTGATGATGATGAGGATGATGATGCTGATGATGCGGATGAGGATGATGATGCTGATGATGACGATGGTGATGATGATGCTGATGATGATGGTGATGATGATGCTGATGATGATGACGATGATGGTGGTGATGGTGGTGGTGATGATGATGATGATGCTGATGTTGGTGTCGGCGATGATGATACTGCTGCTGATGATGTTGCTGTGTTTGATGCTGATGCTGATGATGATGCTCATGATGATGATGATGATGCTGATGATTTTGATGATGATGCTGATGATGCTGATGATTTTGATGATTTTGATGATGCTGATGATGATGATGATGATGATGATGATGATGATGATGATGATGGGGATGCTGGGGATGATGATGCTGATGATGCTGATGATGCTGCTGCTGATGATGATGATGATGATGATGATGATGATGATGATGATGATGATGATGATGATGGTGATGATGATCATGACGATAATGATTACCAGTGGCCAGAGCAGGAGCAGGAGCAGGAGCAGGAGGAGGAGGAGGAGGAGGAGGAGGAGGAGGAGGAGGGCGAGCAGATAGGGCAGAGTTCTCTTGGATGCCTCTCGGAGTAACAGCGGATTTTTGTTCGAGAGCTTCTTGGAGTCCTTCTGGGGTGTCTTGGGCGTCTCTTGGCAGTCCTGGGGGCCTCTTGAGGCGTCTTGGGTGCCTCTGGGGGTCCTTCTGGAACCTCTTGCTAGAAAGCCTCTTGGGGGCATCTTGGAGGCATGGTGGGAGCCTCTTTGGGCCTCATGAGCACCTCTTGGGGCCTTCTTGGTGCACCCCTGGGAGCTTCAGGGGCCATCTTGGGGCCATCATTGAAGAGATAGATCAAAGGAGGGGGACTCCTTTCTTAGGGTCCCCGCCCTAAGGTCAAACGTGGCCAAGACCGTTGTAACATTCATGATTCTGGGCTTTTCTCCGAGGCCTCTTGCGGCGTCTTGGGTGCCTCCGAGGGGGCCTCTTTGGGCATCTTGGGGAGCCTCTTGGGGCATCTTGGCCGCCTCTGGGGGGCCTTGGGGCCTCCTGGGCACCTCTTGGGGCCCTCTTGGGGCACCCTTGTGGGCTTCGGGGGCCATGTTGGGGACATCTTGGAGGATATCGATCAAAGCAGGGGGATTCTCAATTTGGGCTCCCTCCCCCAGAGGCCGTAGTGTGCCAAAACTTTAATAACGTCAGTGATCATGGACTTTTCTCCGAGGCTTTTTGTGGCGTGTCGTGTGCTTCTGGGGGGCCTCTTGGGGCTCCTTGGGGGTCTATTGGAAGCCTCTTGGGGCATCTTGGGCGACTCTTGGGGGCCTCTTGGGACCCCAAGGCTCCCAAGGGTTGGGGCCATCTTGTAGGAGATCGATCAAAGGAGGGGAGCTTGTCAATTTGCCCTCACTACAAGCTCTTAGTAACACCGATGATTTGGGTTTCCTCGCCGAGGCCGTTTTGGACGCTCTGCACCCTGCGAATCCCCCCTCCAGGTCCAGGGGTTGGGGGAAGGGGGAGGGGTAAACCCTTCCCCCGAAAGTGAAGGGGTAGGGGTATGGGGGTAGGGGGAGGGGTAGGGGTAGGTGGTCAAGTTAACCAGCTCGAATGAGCCAGAGGGCTCCGTCCACTCCCACCCGCCCTCCCACAACATAAGAAGCAAGTGCGTCGCGTCCGACGCCTGTCGCTCATCTTATATCGTGGGCGGCTAGACGTTCAGCGCGCGACATGAGCTGCGTCCTATTCCAGCCGCGTATTCAGCAACGTCGACGAGAAACATGACCGCGCGCGATGTACGCCGCGCCCCGCTCCGGCCTCTCATATTGCATCGTCGGCGACAACATGTCCAGCGCGCGAAATGCGCCGCGTCTCATTCCAGCCACGCGTGTTGCACTGCCAGTCGTTTCGCTCCTGCCGCGCATGGAGGAGGGGGAGGAGGAGGAGGAGGAGGAGGAGGAGGAGGAGGAGGAGGAGGGGAGGGAGGCAGGGAGGGAGGGAGAAACTGAGGAGGAAAATAATAATGCCTCTTGGGGATTCGCAGGGCGTCCCATTCCCGCTTCGCGACTCGCAGCGCCGACGAGGAGAAAATACATGGTGGCAACAAAAACGTCGACGTTGCGGTGTTGTTTTGCTCGTGGGACGGGGGGTCCCGCGTAGGGTTGGCCAGGCGTCCGCGCGCGATGTGCGCCGCGCCCCATTGCTGCTACATTTTTCGCAGCGTCGGCGACAAGAAAGTCCATGCTGTCGAGAAAAACGTTGATTTTTTTTTTTTTTTTTTTTTGATAGGTGGGACGCGACCACCCGCTTAGGGTTACCCAAGCGATGTTCATTCCGTCATCTTCCGGGTGCACTTTCCGCAGCTCGACGACATATTGGCGAGAAACAATTTGAGTTTGTATTGTTTTTGATAGTTCGGACGGCGGGGTTGTCATCGGCTGGCTAGGTGGGGGTTTGGGCGTGTTTAATCATAAGAAGTAAGGATCGGGGGAGTGGTAGGGGGAGGGGATGGAAGAAAACAAGATCTAAACCACTCGCGCCCGAAAGGGCTGATGGGATTCCTCCTCCTCCAGTCCTCCGCCTTCTCCTCCTCCTCCTCCGCCCTTCCCCTCCGCCTGCTTCTGCCCCTGCTAGTCCTCCTCGATCCTCGATGTTTCTTTTTGATATGTTGGTTGTCCACTGACAGAGAAACGCGTGTTTTTACCGCCTTGCGGGCCTCTGGAGAAAAGGCCTCGGGGGTCTTTCGGGGACCTCTGCAGACCTCAGACCTGATGCCTGCAGAGGCCGCCTCCCCTTCCGTTTTCTCCATGTTCCCGGTCTCGTCCTCGTTGCCTTCCTTGTCGTCGTCGTCGTCGTTGTTGTCGTCGTCGTCTCGTCGTCATCGTCGTCGTCCCCGTCCCCTTCCTCGTTCTCCCCTCCTCGTTCTCCCTCCCATCGTCCTTGTCATCGTGCTCCGCTCCATCGTTCCTCCTGCTCCTCCTCTTCCTCTCGTTATCGTTTCCCTCATATTCCAACTCCAGTTCTTTTCGCCTCCCTCCACCTTCCTGCTGTTGCTGCTACTTCGCTTCCTGAATCTCCAATCCTCATCCTCCTCACGCCCCTACTCATCTTCTTTGATCATGGTCGTCCGAATCCTCGTACTCCTGCTTCTTGGCTCGTCCTCCTCCTCCTCTCATTCTTCCTATTCCTACTGGTGCTGCTGCTCCTACTCCTCTCCGCATGCTGTTGTGCTGCCCCCGCCGCGCGCCAAATAATATCTTCGGAGGCCGGGTGAGCTCCTGTCTCTTCCCGCCGCTTCTTCGATTTTGCTTGCTCTGCTGCGCCATCCTCGTTCTCATCCGTGTCCTCGTTCTCCTCGTCCTTGTCCTTCTCTTCCTCGACTTCTTCCTCGTCAGCCTTGTCTTCGTCCTCGTCATTGTCCTCATTCGCCCTCGCTCCCTTCTTGGTTCTTCTTGTCCTCGCCCTCGTTGTCCGAGCCGCAGCGTAGCCGCGATCGTCTTCCTCGTCCACGTCCTCCTTCTCCCTTTTCTTTTTCTGATTATTCTTATGTTTTATCATTCTTCCCCGAGGCCTTGGACTGGAACACCCCAGACGGTACTGGGCTGGCCAGTTTAGGGGAGCTGCTGACGTCGTGTTGCGGTAGTCGGTGCAAGCTGAAAGTGGCATTCGCAAAGAGGAAGCGTCACGCAGTGTTTTGTTTGATCTCAGGAAGTTCTACGGCCATATTTTTTGGTCTGAGTTCGAAGAGCGTTGCAGCAAGCATCGCTTCCCCATGGTCATTGCCAGGCTCAGTGTCTATGCCCATCGTTGCGGTCGCTTCCTGTACCTCGGAGGCTGGCTGCAAGGCTCCTACGTTTGTGCCAACCTCGTGATCACTGGCTGTTCTATGGCCACCATCATTCGTGCGTTCTGTGTGTTGATGGGTACGACAAGCTGCGGTCTGCTCCGCGTCTCGACATCGACATGTACATCGACGACCAAGGGCTGCCATGTACGGGCAAGGCGTCGGGTGTGGTCTCTTCGGCCGTCAAGGTATCCGTGGCTCTTTACGACAATGCTAGTGAGATTTCGATTGTTCGTTTGCCAGCTCGAAGGCTGCCTGTGTCGAGGTCCCGGATGCTCTCATCCCAGCCATCTGGGAGGCACTTTCTCGGATTCAGCTGTCAATTTAGATGTCGATTGCACGGTCAGTCTGCTTCTTAGGCGCACACTTGTTTCCGTGGTCAGGCCCGTCTGCAAACTTAGCTCGCTGACGTCGGCCGCCGTCCTCGACGGAGACCCCTGTTGGAGGATGGCGATGGCTCCCATCTCCAAGACCTCTTCGCATTTCTTCAGGAGCTTTTCGGCACCCCGCCGACGGATCCCCCCTTCCCCTCACGAAAACCGACGAAGGTCCTTTCATTGTGTGCCATAGGGAGTCGTTGGAGCTCGAATGTGATGGGAGGGGGCTGGCCTTAGGGGTCGCTTTTCATGGATGGCTCGTGCTCTAGGCACGTGGTCGAGCCTAGACCACGTGCCTAGACAGCTCCTTGACCGTCAAGGAGCCGTCTGGGGCTGCGAGCTGTGTTTGTACAGTCGGGGCCCTGAAGAAGGAACCCTTTCCGTTGGGGAGGGGCTCCGCGTTCCTTAAGTGCTTCACAGCTTGCCTCAGGTTTTCCTGATGTTTTTCGATCGGAAATCGAAGTTTAACTTATGGAAAAAATGGGCCTCGTTCCTTATTTAGGGTCCCTTAGGTGCACGCCCCGACTGTATTACAGCCCCCCAGGGTGACTTTTTGTAGCGGTGTTTAGGCTCCCCGTCTGGGGCCCTCACCCCCAGACTTCTCCGATGGGGCTGAGTTTCGTGCGTGCATGGGTCAGTGTTCTCTCGGGTAGGTTCGACCACTCCACCGCCTAGTCGGGGCCCTGAAGAGGGAACCCTTTTCGTTGTGAGGTGCTCGGTGTTCCTTGATTGTTGTGCAATTTGCCTTAGGTTCCCCAAAGGTTTTCCATAGGAAGTCGAATATTAATTTTTGGGAGAAAGGGACCTCGTTCCTTATTTAGGGTTCCTTAGGGCAACGCCCCGACTGTATTCTGATTGCAGAGATGTGGTTAAGTTGGCTAACAGGTCGAACCCCGAGTAGCTGTCACCCAAACGCACGTATTCGGGTGTTTTCTTCCAGAATCATATGCGCATTTCGGGCATCTGCTCTCAGTAGGGCGTGGCAGTTTCCCCCCCCCCCCCCCCCCTTCGAAAACCCCCTTAGAATCCCCCTCAAGGGGGGTTATGGGGGTTTTCCCACTTCCCTCATTTGTTTTGTTGGAGGGTTCGGTTTCTTTGCCCTCGGGCCCCCCTCTCAGGGAGGGTTTTCCTGGGGAGGGTCCCCCCCGAGCCCCCCTTCAAGGTTTTTTCGACGGGATCAGGGCGTTTTTTCTCCTGGGCCCCCTTTTCAGGGATTTTTTTTGGGAGTTGGCGGGGAACTGGTAGGGCGTTTTCCTTCCGGACCTCCCCCTCAAGAGGGGGGCTTGCTTGGGGGGGCCAGGGGAGCTTTACTTCGGAATCACCCTCTCAGGGTTTTTGTTGACAGGTTAGGCGGTGTTATGGAGGTTCCCCCCCCGGACTCCCATTTGGGGGGAAAGCCCCCCTAACTCCTCCTAGCCCCTCCAGAAACCTCTCCTGATGGGGGCTCAGGGGAAAAAACATTCCTAACCTTCGTTTGCCGCCCTCCAAAAACTTTCCCTGAGGGGGAACTTCGAGGGAACATCTTTTTCACCCGCCTGACCATCCGCAAAACCCTCCTGCGGGGAGGTTCTGGGGGAAAAACCCACGTACCCCCCAAGAGCCCTCAAGAGCCCCTAAAAACCTCTCTGAGGGGGCATTTCTTGAGGGGGGAGGTCCGGGGGAAAAACCTTTCATCAATCATTCCTAAACCTCCCAAACAATTGCCTGCTGAGGAGTCGGGGGGGAAATCGCCCTAAACCTTCCACACTAAAACAACCTTCTAAAGGGGAGCCCCCCCCAGCCCCATTAAAACTCTTCCTGGGGAGGGGGGTCCGGGGGGTAAACATCCCCCCCACGCATGGGGCATGAGGAGGGGTTTTCCAGGGGGTGTCCCCCGAATTGTAGTTTCTGGGGTTGGCCAGGAAAAACCTCCCTACTCCTTTCCAGAACCTTCCTTGAAGGGGAGGGGGTAGAGGGGAACAGCTGTCCGAACTATTTCCCGAATCCCTTCTAATGAGGTTTTAGGGGAGTGTTTGGGACAAAATCTCCTTGAGGGGGGGGTTCTAGGATGTTTTTTCAGAGAGGTTTCAGATGACAGTATTGTTTTCTACTTGGGCGCCCCTCAACAAACAATCCAACCCTACCCCCTTTCCCCCCTGGCCCAGGACTCCCCCCTGAACCCTGAGTGGGTGGTTAGGGGAACTTCCACACCGCCTTGTCTGTTCTTGTGTGAATGTCGCCGCTCATCGAGATCTCGACGAGGCTGGGATTGACGCGCACGAGAAGTGGTTGCGTCAAGGAAACTGGCAGGCCAATGTCGGCGCCAAGCATGCTGCATGCCGTTGGCCTGCGCCCGAACGATCCAAGGCTTCTTGTTGCGGCTGGCGCCAATGTCGCACGAGCCACTGCCACCTTGAAGCAGGCAGCATGCATTTTGCACATGTGGCCTAACGTTGACCTCGGTGGAGCCGACAGGGATCCTTCGACCACTGCTCCCTCTCACGAGGAGCATAGCTGGGTTTGGTGGTCTGGGGTGTGGAGGTGTTCGGTTTGTCTCCGTGGGAAGCGTTCGTTCTCCAGGCCTCCTGCGGGTATCTGTCCGAATGGCTCCAGGTTGCGCGCCTCGCGTCAAGACTCTTGGCCATGGCACGGTGGCGTTTGACTGCTCTGACCGTTCTGTGTGTATTCTTTGTTATCTGTCTGCGGTGCAAGTGCCATTGCTCGGGAGGCTCCGTCAGAAGCCTAACTGCCACATGCACTCCTCCTTCCCGCGCTGCTCATTATGGTTGGCTTGCCCTATGTAAAGCTCGGCGTCCCCATTAGAGTAAGCAGACGCGCGGGATCACAGCTGACACTGACAACTGCATCCGGTGCGTCAGCACTTTCTTTTCGGGCAACCCGCCACAGGCTGATCCTTCTTGGCATGAGGTCTCTGTGCAGGGCGGGGGCGGCGCTGTACCTTCAGGGGTCACCCCTAGCCACGCCTGATGTCGGTGCCGTGGCCAGCGCTCCTTCCGTGCTTGGCGGCAGAATGCAGCTCTTGTGGTAGTCGAAGCCCTCCGAGAGAGGCTTAGAGGGGTAAGATAACCTCTAGCTCGTCGCTGCCACCCTTTCTGCGGAGCCTGACGACTCCGACTGACGTTTGCGGTGCAGGGGGCTTGTCTCAATCCCGCCGAAGCTCTTCCTTGACTTCAAGGCTGGGCTTCACTCGTTTGAGGCTGGCCCTTTCATGCCTTTTCGGCGCCGGACTCCCCTGGGTTTCGGCGCCTCTCAGGTTGCTGCCTCTCCCTCCGCAGTAGCAGGCCTGTTGCCAGCCTAATCTTGGCTGGTTTGGGAGGCGCCTGAGCGTGGAGCCAAAACAAAAATATGCAGTACCCAGCAGTTGCAGATAAGAGTGAGGCGGCGGGCGCGGGTTGGGTCGCGGGTGGGTCGCGCTGTATGCCGCGGGTGGGTCGCGGGATGGGTTGCGGATTGGTTGCGGGTGGGTCGGGGGTGGGTCACGGGTGGGTCGCGGATGGGTCGCGCGTGGGTCGCGGGTGATCGCGGGTGGGTCGCGGGTTGGGTCGCGGGTGGGTCGCGGGCGGGTCGCGCTGTGTGTCGCGGGTGGGTCGCGGGTTGGTCGCGGGCGGGTCGCGGGGTGGGTCGCGTGTGGGTCGCGGGTGGGTCGCGCTGTGTGTCGCGGGTGGGTCGTGGGTGGGTCACGGGTGGGTCGCGGGGTGGGTCGCGGGTGGGTCGCGGGTGGGTCCCGGGGTGGGCCGCGGGTCGGTCGCGGGTGGGTCGCGGGTGGGTCGCGGGTGGGTCGCGGGTGGGTCGCGGGCCGGGTCGCGGGTTGGGTGGCGGGCGGGACGACGACAAGAAACAATAAGCAACATCATCAACAGCAGTAACAACAATAACCACAATCCGCATCGTGGAAGCCCACTTCAGCCACGCACCCAGGGACAGTGAATGACCGTTCGACCCCCTCACTCTGATGTGTCTTCTTCTTCTCCCTTCTCTTCTTTCGCTCGTCCCTCGTTCTCGTTTTCATCATCGTTCTCGTTCTTGTTCACGCTTTTGTTCTTCTTTTCCTATGCCTCCGCCTTCTTCGCCCTGTAATGATGATCCCCATCTTCGTCCGCGTCCTCGTCAGCCTCGCCCTCGTCGTCATCGTTTTGTGTTGGTGTTGGTAATCGTCGTCCTCACCGTCGTCCTCTGGTCGCCGCCGCCCTCGTCCTCGTCCCCGTCGTCGTCCCCGTCGTCCTACGCGTCGTCGTCGTCGCTGCCCGTTGTCGTCCTACTCGTCCTCGTCGTCGTCGCTGCCCATCGTCGTCCTGCTCGTCGTCGCCGTCGCCCGCCGTCGGTTGTCGCCCGTCTCCCCCCCCGAGGTCCAGCGGCGCCCCTGGCGGGCGCCAGCGGGGCCGTCGCGCCTTGCCCCAGGCCCCCGGGCAGGGCGCGCCGGAGATCGCGATCGTGGGCCTGGCGGGCCAGAGCCTCGGCGCACGCCAGTCGGGCGGCATCCCCCGTCTACCCCTCTCCGCGCCAGCGAAGCCCAGACGGACCAGGGTCCGTCGGGCAGGCTTTGCTGCTGTGCAGGTGCCCGTTGCCAGGCTTCTCCGCCGCCGATAGGCATTGTGGCAGGGGCCGAGTTGCCGCGGCGGGAGAAAGAGATGCAATGCCTTGACAGTAGACGAGCCGATCCGGCAACATTTTGTCTTACACGCTTGCCGTGTTGTTTTCCCTCCTTATATTTTTCTTTTTCGTAGCAATAAAATTGACAAAACGAGCAAGCCCGATGCAGCAAAAACAGGCCGACGGGCGGCGCCTCTCGACGTAGCCACGGAGCTCCCCGCCCGCCGCGAACGCCATGACGAGGACGGCGGAGTCCTGGTGGTCCTTTCTCGGGACGAGGGCCCGAGGCCGCCGGCGCACGGCGCACGGCGCACGGCCGCCGGCGCCGTGGTCGTTCTCCGGAGGGGCTCAGAGTTTCGGGCCCTTTGTGCCGGGCCCCCTGCTCGTGGCCGAGGCCTTGCCGTGGCCGGGAGGCCCCCATCGCCCCACCCTGTCCAGCGCTCCTGATTCGGGAGCCTCGAGACGGGGGTCAACGCCAAGGGGGGTCAGCCAGGGCACCGGATCCTGCAGGATCCTGCGAAGACCCCCTCTGGCTGACCCGGGTTAGCGAGCCGCTCGTGGCCGCGGGGCGGCCGCGCCTGCTGGCTGACCCGGGTTTGCGAAGCCCTGCGCTGCAGTTTTTTTTCCTGCATTGCAGTTTTTTTGGTTTCCTGCTGACCCGGGTCTGGACTGACCTGGGTCAGAAGATCCCCGACTTATGTCGGCGGCGAGCGAGGGAGGGAAACGAGAAGGAGAAGGCTGTCTCAGAGGGCGGCGGGACTTCTCAGAAGCCCTTGCGCCTTCTCAGGAGTTTTTTTTGCTGGCTTCGGGGAAGGCTCAGAAAACTTCTCAGAAGGCCAGGGGACTTCCGAACCTTCCGAGAAGGCCTTCTCCTTCTCACTTCCCCCTCGCTCGCCGCCGATTATGGCAGCACGATGACTGAGGGGAACGCCTGCCAGCCAGTGCCCCGCGGAAGTTTCTTATCCCCCGATGGCACTCCTGGGCCCATGGAAGCCCTGGGGCACCTCAGGAAGCTCAAAGCTCGACGACCAAAGTGCCCTGGAGTTTTTACAGCAAGAGTTCTTATCGCATGTGTCTGCTTTAGGCTCGGGGGGAGTGCGTCGCCCACCAAGCGCCCATTCGTTGCCGACATGGGGCCTGATAGCCCACCCCGCCCAGGAGCCTGCGTGGGGTTTCGCTATCGGGGGCCTATCGCCGATCTATCGGCGCGGCGATGTATTGCCGATTCCAGGTCATTGTTTCCCCCCCTGAGCTGGTCCCCCCTTTCCTTCCCCCTCATGGGACTGGAGGGGGAGGAGGACGATGAGGAGGAGGAGGAGGAGGAGGAGGAGGAGGAGGAGGAGGAGGAGGAGGGCAGGAGGAGGAGGAGGAAGGAGGAGGAGGAGGAGGAGGAGGAGGAGGAGGAGGGGAGGAGGAGGAGGACGAGGAGGAGGAGGGAGGAGGAGAGAGGAGAGGAGGAGGAGGAGGAGGAGGGAGGATGGAGGGAGAGAGAGGAGGAGAGGAGGAGGAGGAGGAGGAGGCCCTCGGCGGCCCTATCGGCCGCCCTGGGAGGCCCTCCGGAGGCCCTCCGGTGGCCCTCGGCGGCCGCCGTGGCTCTCGGGCGGCCCGCCGGCGGCCTCCCCGCGATCGAGGGCGCGGGCGCCCGCCGCGGCGGCGCGCCGAGGCCGCTTCCCGGGCGCCGTTGACGCGGACGCCTTCTGGCAGGCCGCCTCCCGGGAGGGAGCCGAGCGGGCAGGGAGTCGAGGGGCAGCGGGGGCGTGCCGCGGAGCCCTCCCCGAGCTGCGGGGCCTTGGAGCTTGGCCTCCTCCTCCTCCTCCTCCTCCTGCTCCTGCCCCTCCTCCTCCTCCTCCTCCTCCTCCTCCTCCTCCACCTGCTTCTTCTCGTCCTCCTCCTCCTCCTCCTTCTCCTCCCCCTCCTTCTCCTCCTACTTCTCCTCCGCCTCCTCCGCCTCCTCCTCCTCCTCCCGACTCCTTCTGGAGCGGTCAGGGAGCTGAGCTAAACCATGGGACCCAGTGTCAAAGGCAAACTTACGCCCTCTGCAAGCGCCGACCCGCGTCGGGCATCAAGGCACTCAAGAACATGATCAGGATGCTGGCAGGGAGGCGGATGAAGAACAACGGACTTCCGCGCAGTTTTCTTGGATCGGCGCTGGGCCCCCCTGGCGGCGCCGCGGAGCTCGGAAGCTTTATGCCTAGGTAGTTGTTTCTTCCTCTACGGATGGAGACACACTTGGTCCCAGTGACCACTTGACCTAAAATTGGGCAGGTGCCGGGGTCGCGGTTGTAGACGGGAGGAGGGAGGGAGGGCGGGGGGAGGTCGGGCTCCGCTTCGAGGGGTCAGGTCAGCCTTACGCTGTCTGATCAGTCCAAGGCGGGGAGGGGGAGGAGGGAGGGTGGAGGGTGGAGGAGGGGGCCCACGGAGGGGAAGATGTTTGACGTTTTTTGTGGTTCTTGTTCGGACAGACGCCCCAAGGCCCCGGGGGCCTCGGGGGACCTCCAGGGATCTCCAGGGAGGTTAGGGTAGAAACGCGGCGGAGGAGGGGGAGGAGGAGGAGGAGGAGGAGGAGGAGGAGGAGGAGGAGGAGGAGGAGGAGGAGGAGGAGGAGGAGGAGGAGGAGGAGGAGGACAGAGGAGGAGGAGGAGGAGGAGGAGGAGGAGGAGGACGGAGGAGGAGGACGGAGGAGGAGGAGGCGGAGGAGGAGGAGGAGGAGGAAAACCAGTGCAAACCCATGACTCATCAACGATGTTACAATGAACCATCCCTCCAAGTTTCTTCTTTATAGGCCCCTACAAGGGTTCATTTTCACTGAGGGAAGTGCCCCGTGGGAGGGCAACTGTTTGAACATTTTCAACAGTGCCAGAACACCCATCCTGGGAATCCAACGCCGCAGACCGCCATTACTGTCGCGTCTTGACGATCCTGAATCGTGCTCGAATGCCTTTCCTGGGACTTCAACACCGCGAATCCACGTCACTTTTGCGCCCTGAGAGTCCGACATCGTGCCAAAACACAAATTTCTGGGACGGTAGCCATGGTAATCCTTGAAACGGATATAAGCTCTCAGAACGAATGTGCGCGGCGACAAGGCGAGAGCCACATTTGAAAAGCAATCGCCTTCCATTCGTGAAACTTTTGAAGCGACCATGGCGAGAGCCACATTCTGAAAGCGGACCGCCCTCCATCCGTGAAGCTCTTGTATTCTACGACGGATGTGCGCGTCGCTCAGGCGAGAGCCACATTTTGAAAACCACCCGCCCTCCTTTCGTGAAGCTGTTGCACATTCTAGACGCTTCGCGTAACCCCATCAGTCTCGCCTGTGCCCCAGACGTGCTTGCCCCGCTTCCTGGACTCTTCCTTGGAGCCGCCAATCGAAAAAGTAACCCCACCAGCCCTTTCAGAAACGATGCCCAGAGGAATTGCCTCGATCAGGGAAGTGGGCAGCACACAGAGGACGGGCCCCCCAGTGGAGGCCTCTTGGAGCGTCTTGGGTGCCCGGAGAGCTTCTTGGGGCCTCTTGGGGGTCTCTTGGGAACATCTCGGGGGCCTCTTGGGCGCCTGTTGGGGCCTCCTGGGCGTCTCTTGGGGCCCTCTTGAAGCCTTTGGATCCTTGGGAGCGCTCTTCGGGCCATCTTGGAGGACACCGATCAAACAATAAGCGATCATTAGGTAGCATTGCCCCTCGGGAGCCCAAACAATCGCCTCTTGGGGCGCTCTTTGGGGCGCTCTTGGAGCGCTCTTAGGCGCTCTTGGGGCCGTCTTGGGGCTCTCTTGAGCCTCTCTTGGAGCCCTCTTGGGCCATCTTGGAGCCATCTTGAGGCCTCGGATGGCCATCGGAAGCGAGCAGGCGAGAAAGCCAAACACATAGATGTTCCTAAGGTTTTGGCCTCTTCGGGGCCTCCTGGGGGAGCTCTTTGGCCACTTGGAGCCGTCTTGGAGCGGTCTTGGGGCATCTTGGAGCATCGTGGGAACCATTATGAGACATCTTGGGATATCTTGAGCCATCTTGGAGGTCATCTTGGGCTCTCCCAGGCGCTCTTGGAGTCATCTTAATCAGTGCCCCGCCCCCAAGAAGCCAACATGTGGCTACAACCTTAGTAACATCAACGATTTGGCATTTTCGCCGAGGCCTCTTGGAGCATCTTGGGTGCCTCTGGGGGGTCTCTTGGGGCCTCTTGGGGGTTTCTTGGGAGCCTCTTGGGGGCATCCTGGGGGCCTCTTGGGGCTTCCTGGCCACCTCTTGGGGCCCTCTTGGGGCGCCCTTTGGAGCCTTGGGGGCCATCTTTGGACCATCTTGGGCGAGATCGATCACAGGAGGGGGGGTCCCTAATTAGGGTCCCCCCCTCAGGAGGCCAAAATGGGGCCAACACCTTAGTAACACCAATGATTTTGGCTTCCTGGCCGAGGCCGTTTTGGACGCTCCGACGACTCGCAGAACCCCTTGTCCAGGTCCATGGGGGGGGAGTAGGGGGAGGGGTAAACACCTCCCCGAAGGGGAAGAAGGAGGCGTGGAAGAGGAAACGCCCTCAACCACCTACGCCCAGAGGGCTGGTGGGATTTCAAGCTTCAGGATCATACATGGTGAGGAAATCTCAGGCGAAATGTCGGGCCCGCCCTGTCGGCTGGCCTCGGGGTGCGACAGGGAGGAGTTATGTAAAGGAAAAGGAAGGGAGGATGTGGATGCGGATGCGGATGCGGATGCGGATGCGGATGCGGACGCGGAGGAGGAGGAGGAGAAGGAGGAGGAGGAGGAGGAGGAGGAGGAGGAGGGGGAAGGAGGAGGAGGTGGAGGCGGAGGAGGAAGAAGGAAGAGGAGGAGGAGAGGAAAGAGGAGGAGGGGCGTAGGATGAAAGGAGCGGAGGAGAGGAGGAGGAGGAGGAGGAGGATGAGGAGGAGCAGGAGGAGGAGGAGGAGGAGGATGCAGCCCTCAACACGAAGCGGCGCCGCCTCAGAACATCGTCAAGGGGGCAGTGTCGATGACCACGTTCTCGAAGGAGACCGCCCGGCCGGCTCCTGGCGGGGGGCGGCGGAGGCCTCGCGTGCCCCTTCTCCGGCCGCTCGGACTCGAGCACTGCGGACGGCAAGCCCGCTGACCCTCGGCCACGCGCAGAGGGGGGCAGGGGGAGGGGGGAAGGCTTCTTAGAAGCAACCATGCTTCTTAGAAGGCGCGGACCTTACCAGTACACACATCTATATATATATATATATATATATGTGTATAGATATAGATATTTTGGTACATGCTTATATCTCTCTCTATATATATACATGGAAGGCCCGCGCGTTCTAAGAAGCGACCTCCTTCTAAGAAGCCTTCCCCCCTCCCCCTACGCCCCTCTGCGCGCCGCCGAGACCCGCGGGACCTGCCCGGTGGGACGCGGGGAGGTGCGCAGCAAGCGCAGCGTCGGCAGGCCTTCCGACGGACGGGAGGGGGTGAGTGCGAGCCGAGCGGGCGC
>CAUYUJ010019242.1:169265-183967 GCA_963575745.1 Prorocentrum cordatum | reverse complement strand
GGCCTCCCCGGAGGCCCAGGGCCCATCACCCTCGGGATGCTCCCGCGCGGCAGTGCCTCCCGAGCGAAGTGAACCCCACCCTCCCCCTCAGAAATCGTGGGGTAGGGGTAGGGTTCGCATGTGGCCCCCTGTCCTCCCCCCACCGTGGCCCCTAGGAAGCCCGGGGCCGGCCGCGGGGGCGCGGCGACGACCGCGGGCTCCGCGCGTCGCGGCCCGGGGGCGAAGCAGCGGCCCTCCTCCGGGGCGGCCGCGCGGGGGCGCGAGGGCGCGAAGGTAACCGCGCGTCGCGCGTTAGGGGGCCACATGCGAGCCCGACCCCTGCCCCCCACGATGTCCGAGGGGGGTAGGGGTAGGGTTCACATCTGGCCCCCTAAAGCAGCTGCCCTTCTCCAGGTCGGCCGCGCGGGGGCGCGAGGGCGCGAAGGCACCGCGCGTCGCGCGTCGCGCATCCGCGGGGCGCGATGCGTGACGTTCCAGGTGCCCCCCAGAAGGCCACAGAGCAGCGCAGCGCGCCCTCCCGCGCAGCGCAGCTTCGCCCGGCCGCCCAATGCGCACGGTGAGAGCCTCTTCGTGGCCGGGGCTCGCCGTGGCCGGGCCCCTTGGCATTCCCGCGGGTGCCACGCTCGCGAGCGCCCCGCCCCGTAGTCAGCCATGGCTCCGTACAGTGCCGTTTTTAATACATGCGCTCCGCGTGCGGATCACGTATTAAAGAAGTGCAGGGTTTAGTGCTAAAAACAACGATGAGCTCATGCACAAATTCATTCATACATTAATCATGTGTTAAAAATCCAATGCTCCCATGTATTAAAAACTGCCCTGTATGGTGGCTCCGTAGTGGCCGCCCCAGAATCAGCGCTCTGGGTAGCTGGCTCCCTACGCTGGCACGATGGGGTCGTCGCCCTTTGGCGCAGCCCCGCGAGAAGGGAAGCAGACGGAGAAGCGCAGCGCGTCCTCCTGCGAGCGCAGCTTGGCCCCGGCCCGCCCCGCGCCGCCCGCCGACGCCTGGCCTGCGATGGAATGCCCTCGTCGCGCGACCTGCTGCCCTCCCCAGGCGGTGGGCCGCCGAGCGGGTTCCGCCCCTCGCCGCGGCTGGGGCGGCAGTGGCAGCCCCTGCTGCCTCTCTCTCTCTCTCTGCCTGTGTGTGTGCGTGTGCGTGTGCGTGTGCGTGTGCGTGTGTGTGTGTGTGTGTGTGTGTGTGTGTGTGTGTTTGTCTCTCTCTCTCTGTCTCTGTCTCTGTCTGTGTCTCTCTTTTTCTCTCTCGCTTTTTTTTCCCAACCATCCTGTGGTGTTGGGTCTTCGTTTTGAAGAGACGGTTCCCGCGTCCTCCTCTCCTCTCCTCTCCTCCTCTCCTCTCCTCCTCTCCTCCTCTCCTCTTCACCCACCCAGTACACCGTTTCGTGGCCCCATAGGGAGCTCCGCCGAAGGCCCCAGTGCTGCCGCCCGCATGCGTCACCCACACTCAATTCGGCACACCCCTCACACGTTTCGTGGCCCCATAGGGAGCCCCACCGAAGGCTCCAGTGCTGCCGCCCGCATGCGTCACCCACACCCAATTCGGCACACCCCTCACACGTTTCGTGGCCCCATAGGGAGCCCCACCGAAGGCCCCAGTGCTGCCGCCCGCATGCGTCACCCACACCCAATTCTTTACGCTTCGCGTACCCCCACCAGCCCATCTCAAAACAGCAACTCTTGCGAAGCATGCCGACAGTCGTGTTTTTCAGGCGTGTTTCCGCCTGCCCCCGCATATCTCCCCTGTTCCTCCTTCCTCCCGCCTCCTTGTACATCCTCCTTGTGGTGGGAGCGGGAGAAGGACGAGGCGGAGGAGGAGGGAGAGAAAGCGCTCCTCGTGGTTTGAGTCGTTTGGGTTTTCTCGTCCTGGTGTGAGTCGTTCGGGCCCTTCTTCCTGGTGTGAGTCGTTCGGGCTCTTCGTGGTGTGAGTCGTTCGGGCTTTCGTCCTGGTGTGAGTCGTTCGGGCTTCTCGTGGTGTGAGTTGTTCGGGCCCCTCGTCCTGGTGTGAGTCGTTCGGGCCCCTCCTCCTGGTGTGACTCGTTCGGGCTCCTCGTGGTGTGAGTCGTTTGGGGCCCTCGTCGTGGTGTGAGTCGTTCGGGCTCCTCGTGGTGTGAGTCGTTCGGGCGCCTCGTCCTGGTGTGAGTCGTTCGGGCCCCTCCTGGTGTGAGTCGTTCGGGCTCTTCGTGGTGTGAGTCGTTCGGGCCCCTCGTCCTGGTGTGAGTCGTTCGGTCTTATCGTGGCGTGAGGCGTTCGGGCAACCTCGTCCCCTTTTGGGGCGTCTTGGGGGCCTCTTGGCGGCCCCAGGGGCTTCTAGGAGCGTCTTGGGTGCCTTGGGGGAGCCTCTTCGGGCCTCTTGGGAGCCTCTTGGAGGCCGTTTGGGGCGTCTTGGGGGCCTCTTGGCGGCCCCAGGGGCTTCCAGGAGCGTCTTGGGTGCCTCGGGGGAGCCTCTTGGGGCCTCTTGGGGGCCTCTTGGGGGCATCGTGGGGGCCTCTTGGAGGCCTCTTGGGGGCCTCCTGGGGGCCTCTTGGGGCCATCTTGGGGCCTCTTGGTGCCTCCTGGGCGCTTCTTGGGGCCATCTAGGAGGAAATCGATCAAATAAGAGGGGAGCTTTAATTAGCGCTGCCCCCTCAGAAGGCCAAAATGGGGCCAAAACCGTCATTTTTTCTCCCTCCCCCCGTCGGGGCTAGAATCCTCGTGAGGGGTGTCGTTTTTTTTTAGCCACCCCTCACGAGGATTCTGGCCCCGACGGGGGGAGGGAGAAAAAAATGCTCTCCTCTTCTTTGAAGCCAGACTCATTGATTTTACTACGGTTTTGGCCCCATTTTGGCCTTCTGAGGGGGCAGCGCTGATTAAAGCTCCCCTCTTCTTTCAAGCCAAAATCATTGATTTTAAGAAGGTTTTGGCCTCATTGATTTTACGAAGGCTTGCGTTGAAGAAAGCGAGGATCTTTCATGAGCGCAGCCCCCCTGAGAAGGGCCAAATGGGGCGACAACCGTAGTACAATCAATGATTTGTGCTTCACGGAAGAGGAAGTAGTAGTAGTAGTAGTAGTAGTAGTAGTAGTTAGTAGTAGTAGTAGTAGTAGTAGTAGTAGTAGTAGTAGTAGTAGTAGTAGTAGTAGTAGTAGTAGTAGTAGTAGTAGTAGTAGTAGTAGTAGTAGTAGTAGTAGTAGTAGTAGTAGTAGTAGTAGTAGTAGTCGTTTAGTAGTATAGTAGTAGTAGTAGTAGTAGTAGTAGTAGTAGTAGTAGTAGTAGTAGTAGTAGTAGTAGTAGTAGTAGTAGGAGTAGTAGGAGTAGTAGGAGTAGTAGTAGGAGTAGTAGTAGTAGTCGTAGTAGTAGTACTTGTAGTCGTAGTAGTGACCGTAGCACCATGCGTAGAAGTAGTACTAGTAGAGGTAGAAGTAGTAGTAGTAGTCGTAGTAGTAGCAGTTCTAGCAGCAGTAGTAGTGATGGTAGTCGTAGTAGTTATAGTGGTAGTTGTCGTGATAGTAGCAGGAATAGGACGAGTAGTACTAGTAATAGTCGTATTCGAAGTAGTGAGAGCAGCACTAGTAGTAGTCCCAGTAGTAAGAGTAGCAGTGGTAGCAGTAGCAGTAGTCCCAGTAGTATTAGTAGCAGTGGTAGTAGTAGCGGTGGTAGTGGCAGTACTAGTCGTAGTAGTAGCAGGAGTAGTAGGTGTAGGAGTAGTAGGAGTAGTAGTACTAGGACTCGTGCTAGTAGTAGTCGCCAAAGTCAAAAAGTTGTAGTAGTAGGAGATGATGTCGTGATACGAGTATGAGTAGTACTAGTAGTAGTATTAGTCGTCGTAGGAGGAGAAGTAGTAGCAGATGGCTTTTGGGAGCCTCGTGGGGCCTCTTGGGGACCTCTAGGGGGCATCTTTGGGGCCTCTTGGAGGCCTCTTGGGGGCCTCCTGGGGGCCCCTGGGGGCCATGGCAGTATGACTGGTAGTAGTAGTCGGAGTAGTTGTGGTAGTCATAGGAGCAGAAGTAGTAGTAGATTTTTTTTGGGAGCCTCTCGGAGGCCTCTTGGGGCGTCTTCGGCCCGTCTGGGGGCCTCTGGGAGACCTCTTGGGGCCATCGTGGGGGCCTCTTGGAGGCCTCTTGGGGGGCTCCTGGGGACCTCTTGGGGCCACCTTGGCGCCTCTTGGTGCCTCCTGGGCGCTTCTTGGGGCCATCTTGGAGGGAATGGATCGAAGAAGAGGGGAGGTTTAATGAGCGCTGCTCCCTCGGAAGGGCTAAATGAGGCCAAAACCTTTGTAAAATCAATAATTTTGCCTTCAAGGACGAGGAGAGCTTTCAGGAGCGCTGCCCCCCCACCGAAAGCCCCAGTGCTGCCGCCCGCATGCGTCACCCACACCCAATTCGGCACACCCCTCAAACGTTTCGTGGCCCCATAGGGAGCCCCACCGAAGGCCCCAGTGCTGCCGCCCGCATGCGCCCCGCACGCCCAATTCGGCACACCCCTCACACGTTTCGTGGCCCCATAGGGAGCCCCGCCGAAGGCCCCAGTGCTGCCGCCCGCATGCGTCCCGCACACCCAATTCGGCACACCCCTCACACGTTTCGTGGCCCCATAGGGAGCCCCACCGAAGGCCCCAGTGCTGCCGCCCGCATGCGTCCCCACACCCAATTCGGCACACCCCTCACACGTTTCGTGGCCCCATAGGGAGCCCCACCGAAGGCCCCAGTGCTGCCGCCCGCATGCGTCCCGCACACCCATTCGGCACACCCCTCACACGTTTCGTGGCCCCATAGGGAGCCCCACCGAAGGCCCCAGTGCTGCCGCCCGCATGCGTCCCGCACACCCAATTCGGCACACCCCTCACACGTTTCGTGGCCCCATAGGGAGCTCCACCGAAGGCCCCAGTGGCGGCGCTCACATGCGCATGCGTCCCGCACACCCATTTCGGCACATCCCTGACAGGTTTCGTGGCCCCATCATCCACCGGAGGCCCCAGTGGCGGCGCTCACATGCGTCACCCACACCCACCCAATTCGGCACACCCCTCACACGTTTCGTGGCCCCATAGGGAGCTACACCGAAGGCCCCAGCGGCCACGCTCACATGCGTCCCCACCACCCATCCCGGCACGCCCCTCACAACAACAGGTTTCGTGGCCCCATAGGGAGCTCCACCGAAGGCCCCAGTGGCACCGCCCGCATGCGTCACCACCCGCACCCAATTCGGCACACCCCTCACACGTTTCGTGGCCCCATAGGGAGCACCGAAGGCCCCAGTGGCGGCGCTCACATGCGTCCCCGCCACACATCCCAGTACACCCCTCACGCGCTTCGTGGCCCCATAGGGAGCTCCACCGAAGGCCCCAGTAGCGGCGCTTACATGCGTCTCCGCCACCCATCCCGGCCCCCCCCCCCCGCAGCAGCATCATGTTTCGGGGACCCATAGGGAGCTCCACTGGAGGCCCCAGTGGCGGCCCGCACATGCGTTTCCGCCACCCATGTCGGCACGCCCCGCGCGTGTTTCATGTCCCCATAGGGAGCTTCGCCGAATGCCCCAGTGGCACCCATCTCGGCACACCCCTCACACGTTCCGTAGTCCTATGGGGAGTTCCATTGAAGATGAAACCCGCAGCTGCGGTACTGACAACTGCATATGGTTGGGTTCTTCGCCAGGCTAATGTTCTTTCTCTCTCTCTCTCTTTCTCTTGCGCTTTCTCGCTCTCTCTCTCTCTCTCGCTTTCTGTCTCTCTCTCTCTCTTTTTTGTTTGTCAATCTCTCTGTCTTGTTTCTACATGTATACTCAGGGACAATATTATTGCGGATGCTGCGAAAGATATTGTGGATGCTAAAACCAACAGCAAGTCAGAGTATTCATAACAGCACGATGCATGACACTACCAGTAAGACAATTAGGATGACGGCAACTCCTAACACTAGTCGTGCAGATAGTAAGGCCCATGTTAACAACATAACAGCAATGCTTAGTCTAATTATCTTTCATTATCACGCTTGCGCTTTCGAGTAATACGGCGAATCACAATATGACAGCACTGGTCGTGCTAAAATCAATGGTTTCAATGGTGATCACACCAACCATCTTGTATGCACGTAAGCTTTCGGAGCTCTGCGCGGACTGATCGGATCGGCGCTGCAGCGCGCGGGGCACGCTGGGGGCGGCGCCGGAGGCGCCGCCAGGGGGGCCCAGCGCCGATGCTAGGATGACGATAATGAGGAATAGCAGGAAGAAGGGGACCAGGAGGAGGAGGTGGAGGAGCAGGAGGAGGAGAAGGAGGAGGAGGAGGAGGAGGAGGAGGAGGAGGAGGAGGAGGGAGGAAGAAGAGGAGGGGGAGGAGGAGGAGGGGGAGAGGGGGAGGAGGGAGGAGGAGAGGAGGAGGAGGAGGAGGAGGAGGAGGAGGAGGAGGAGCACGAGGAGGAGGAGGAGGCGGAGGAGGAGGAGGAGGAGGAGGGGGAGGAGGAGGAGGAGGAGGAGGAGGAGCATGAGGAGGAAGGAGGAGGAGTGAGCAATCCGCGCGGACCTCTGACAGTCTGTGCTCATGCCGTCGTGGGCTGCTCCGAGCGGGCCCGACTCCTCCTGGTCTCCCTCCTGGGCCAGCGCCTCTCGCTCTCCCTCCTCCCTCTGCATGGTGGCTGAATTGGCTTCCCAATGACTTCAGCAAAACGGGGTGCGTTCAGCAAAACGGGGTGCGTTCGGCGAATGCGGAATTCGCCTACCGCACCCCGTTTTGCTTGACTCGCCGGCGCAGTCCCTCTGCACTAGCCGCCGACGCAGAAAGCTCATGCCGTCTCATGCTCCTGCCGCCGCGGCTGCAGCCCCTCTCCCAGCACTCGCTCCCGCGCTCGATCACTGGTCCAGGCCGGCTCGCGACAGCGCGACGCCGCTCGTCCACCTGACGCGATGTTGGGGCGCAGCGAGGAGAGGCGAGGCTTCCGAGAGGTCGCCAGAAACCTCTGCGGGCTCCCAGGGACCTCCAAGGGGCTGCGGGGCCCTCGGACGGCCTCAGACGGGGCCACTCGGATACAACTCTTGGGAGGTCGAATTCCGACCTTGTCCTGGTCCGAAATGCGAAATCCGGCCTAACCCGGCTTGATTCCATTGGACCTGGCCGAATCCTGCTCGATCCGGCTTGATCCCGCTTCATCCGCAGCCCAACCCAGCGCAGCAGCCCCCCAGTGGGGCTTAGTCTTGCCCAGCCCTTCCGCCGAAGGCCTCCCAGCAGTTGTCTCATGAGGGCCGGCCAGGGTCCGCCTCGATCCGCTTCGATATCCCTGTCGGCCAGCCCGATCCAGTCCCGGTTCGATATTCCTCCTCCTTCGCCTCCTCCTCCTTCTCCCTTCTCCTCCTCCTCCTCCTCCTCCTCCCTTCTCCTCCTCCTCCTCCTCCTCCTCCTCCTCCTCCTCCTCCTCCTCCTCCTCCCCCTCCTCCTTCAACTCCTCCACCCTCCTCCTCCTCTTCCCTCCTCCTCTTCCTCCTCCTCTGGCCGCCCGCCCCCTCGCCTCAGAGACCCTCCACTCGGCACACGCTGCCGGAGTACCTCAACCTCGAGGACGCGGTGGCGAGCAGATCCTCGGTGGCGGACGGGGCTGACGACGAGGAGAGCTCGGACGAGGCCTGCGACCTGGGCACGGGTTCGGGGATTGCTAGAGGCGTCCCGTGCCCAAGGCGCCCCAAGACTTTCGCTCCATCTTGGAGACCCTGGGCCCCGCTTTGCGTCATGAGGGGTGCTCTGGAGGCCGAGGGGGTTTCCTTGCAAATCCTGGGGACATCTCGGGCCGGTGCTTCTTCTGGCAACACCCGACACGGGGGGAGTTCCGTTTGTTTTCGCCCCTACCATCCGCGAGGATTCGAAGCACAAGCCAGCGTGACCCCAAACAGTGTGTTTCTAGCAATCTATGTGATCCAATATATGCGGTGCAATCTATGTGGTGCAATATCATGTTGTGCAATCCATGTGGTGCAAACTATGTGGTGCAACATGTGCGTAGCACTACATGTGGTGCAGTCTCTGTGGTGCCATCTATGTTGTGCAATCCATGTCGTGCAATCTATGTTGTGCAATCTATGTGGTGCAACATGTGTTGTGCAATCTACAGTGTGCAATGTATGCAGTGCAATCTATGTGGTGCAATCTATGTGACGCAATCTATGTTGTGCAATTTATGGTGTGTAATGTCGGTGGTGCAATATATGTAGTGCAATCTATCTATGTGGCACAATATTTGTGGTGCAAGCCGTGTTGTGCAATATATGTGATGCAATCTATCTGGTGCAATTCATATTGTGCAGTCTATGTCGAGGCGGCGACAACGGCAACATGGCCGCCAGACCGACAGAAAAGCCCAGGTACGGGCGACGACGTGGCGGCGACAGTGGCAACTTAGCCGCCAGACCGACGGACCGACCCACACGACGGGCGGCGACGAGTTGGCGACGGGGCGGCGACGACGGTAACATAGCCGCCACATCGACAGACAGGCCCGCGACAGGGCGGTGACGGCGGCAACATAGACGCTGGACCGACAGACAGGCCCAGTCCCTTAGAAGAGAAGTATGAGCCTCAAAGTACAAGCACTGTTTGGGGAGGAGCGCAAACATAGAAGCGACATAACATAAACATTCGGAGATCCTCCCGGATGTCTTCTGGCGCTGGACTTCCTTGGAGGCACTTCAAGCGCCGCCCCTGGCGCGCTCCGCGCGCAAGAGAAGGTGGTTCACCGGCGATCCAAGCAATCCGCACGGACCTCCGCAGAGTTATTCCCCAAGCAGTGCTTGCTTTTGTAGTCAACCCGCATAGGATGGATGGGGCAACCTTCCCAAGGGTACCCTTGCATCCTTGCCTCCTCGGCCCATCCTTCGCCGCTTTCGCTGGCCGCGCCCCGCTCGAAAAGCTCTCAAATGGGCGCCCAAGGCCCTTGCATCCTTCTCGCGCGTCCTTTCTATACTGGTTGACTGTAGGGGCTCTTCGTTTTTTTGGTTCGAGGAACTGGGCTCGTGTGCCGTCCCGCCCGGCTTGTCCTCGCCCCCTCGCCGCCCCGTCGCCGCCTGTCGCCCGCCCAGTCGCCGCCTCGTCGCGGACCGGGCTCGTGCCCGCGGCACGACTTTATGCATGGACCACCGCCTGGAGGATCAATTTCCGGGGGACCGCGGCAGGCGGTGATGACTGGCTAGGGGGTGTGGATATCATGGCGCGGGCCATGATGTCTCCCCAGATCTCATGGCGCCTCTTCTTATTCCCCAATCCGTGCTTGCACTGACGGGGTCCCAGCAGAGGTTGAAAGATTTGGCGAAAGTTTCCCGCCGATTTTGGTGGCAGGCTGGGTTCCCGGGTCCCCGGTTCCGGGTTCCCGGGTTCCCGGTCTTGGTTCTGGGCCGATTTCGGTGGGTTCTGGGTTCCCAGGCTCCCGGGTTCCCGGTCGACCTCCCCAGCGGAGATCATCCACTGATTGGGATTATTCTCTAGTGTAATACTTGGACCAACGCCTGGAGGATCAATTTCCGGGGGGCCGCGGCAGGCGGTGGATGTGGACACGTTCGGGCCCCCGGGGGGCCAAACTGTATCCATATCCGCCGCCCACTGGGGCATCAGGAGGTCGCTTCCCAGGAGCCCTCTCCTCCTCCTTCTCCTCCTCCTTCTCCTCCTCCTTCTCCTCCTCCTACTCCTCCTCCTTCTCCTCCTCCTCCTCCACCTCCGCCTCCACCTCCGCCTCCTCCTCCTCCTCCCCCTCCGCCTCGCCTCCGCCTCCTCCTCCGCCTCCTCCTCCTCCTCCTCGCGTTTCTCGCGTTTCTCGCTCCGAGCAGCGTCTCCTCCCTCCTCCTCCTCCTCCTCCTCCTCCTCCTCCTCCTCCTCCTCCTCCTCCTCCTCCTCCTCCTCCTCCTCCTCCTCCTCCTCCTCCTCCTCCTCCTCCTCCTCCTCCTCCTCCTCCTCTCCTCCTCCTCCTCCCCCTCCTCCGCCCCCGCCTCGCATCGTGTGCCGCCCCGTCGCCTTGTCGCCGCCCGTCGCCGCCCCGTCGCTGATCGTGCTCGTGTGCCGCCCCGGCCGTCCAGTGCCCGTCGCCGCCTCGTCGCCGCCCGTCGCCGGCCGCCCCGTTGCCGCTCGCGGCTACTGTGGTCTCCAAGCAGCATAGCTCGTACCGCAGTCGTTCTCCTTTCGTGAAAGAAATCAGGTTCTGCCCCCATCACCCCTCCGGACTTATCGAGCCGGCCTCGCGCACTGCAATCTATACATGATTCCTGTGTTGCCTTCGGTGCCCCGAGGCGCAGATCCGCCGCCGCTTGTCGCTGGAACTCACGTGGGCGACGGAGGAAAGCGGGGGCGACAGGAGCGAGCACTCGCGTGTGAGATTGCTGCGTGATGTCACGCGCGAGCGGCGGCTTCTCCGCGCGGTGCGCCACGCTGGTGGCCCGCAGAAGCCGCGGCGCAAGGCCGGTGCCTCTGCCCTTGTAAGAGTAAATCGGGCTTGTCATTCTACAGGAGTGATATTTAAACATCGTAAAAAATAGTCTGGCGACGATTTTCCGAATATTTTTTGACTATTTTTGAACATCTTTGGGGTATGGGTATGTTTTATTTTTCGTCCCAAATCCGCCTACAGGGGGACACGCCCAACCTGATTGTGGGACCCGTTTCATTGCGTCGCCTTCTTGGGCACTCGCAATCATGCGGCGTTCCAGATCGGGCCGGTAAAGGTTGGAGTAATCCAAACGAGGGCGGGTCCGCCGGCGGAATCCAAAGCCAGCTTTGCAAGAGACGCACATGTTTTTGGATCCAAGATTTTTTGAACGAGCCATTTGTACACAAAAGAGCGCGTTTTGGCGACGCTGGGAAGGAGAGGGGGTTCGAACAGGCCCCCCTCCTGAATTGCCGGGAGGGGGGGGGCCCTTAAGTTAAGGGGGGGGCTTCGAACTGGAGGAGTTGGGGAACCTGAGTGGCAATGGGGGGCGTTCGACCCCCCCCCCCCCCTTGTTGTTGTAGGATTTAATGAGAGCAGGATCGAGCCATAGTGGGATTCAAGTGGAGGTGGATCCGAACCCAGTAGGATTGTATTAGAGCTAGGTCGATCTCCAGCAGGATTATGTTGGATTCACCCGTACTAGGATTCTACTAGAGTCGGTCAGATCGACCACTGCTAAGATGCTATTGGAATTTGTTCGTAGGATTGTATTCGACTTGGATCGAATGGATCGAGATGTAGTAGGATTCAATTAGAGCTGGATCCAGCCTGAGCGGAATTCTATTCGAGCTGGCGAGCGCCTTGGTAATATTATATTAGTTAGAACTTGATTCTGTCTCTCCGGGCGCGCCACAATGTTGAAGGGCGGGGGCGGGGTTGGGCAGTTCCGACGTGTCCCGGGATCTGTTCCAAGCGAGGGTCCACGAAACGCGCGTTATCTTGTACATGTACATGTGTACATGTATTCTTTGCGCTTGTACGATTCATGTGTGCATGTGTGTATACGTACTTATATTTATATGTATATAGATGTATTTAGGCAGAGACTGTACTCATTTTGAGTAGTGAGTTGATCACTTGGGCGGCGGATTTAGCATTCTCCGAAGTCGCATTGCATTGGAGGACATGCTTTCCAACAACTCGCTCATTGATGGGGCGCTGCACCTTTTCCTCCCCATCCTACTAATCTGCCTTTCTCTCTTTTTTTTTTTCTCTCTCCCTCTCTGTGTTATGAGGGCATTTGGGCACACAGTGATAGCCTTCTATGAAGCGCTACTAGACCCGGGGTACTTGTCGTCGATCGTTGGAGCTCCACTATGATCCCGTACGCCTGCAGTTTCTCTGCCCTAGAGCTAAGCTCCATAGCGTGCTCATCAAGGGTACGCGTCCCTTCATCCCCACGGAGGGGAAGCCCCCTGGAGAGGTGGGTGGCAGGGGAGGCCATCCGGTGGCCCCACGAGCCGCTTGACGAGGACTGGCGGCACCCGCGCTGCTTCTGTCTTCTGTTGCCGTCGTCGCTGTCGTTCTGCTCCCGCCCCTGCTCTGCTTTCATAGGCCCGCTCATCTTTGTCCTCCGCCGCCTCTTTTCTTTCGCTACATCCATGGCTCTTCGGAGGATTGGTGGAGGAAACCACCGGTACAGACAGACGCACGGAGGGACGGCGAGGGCGAGAGTGACAGTTTATCGACGGCGGGGGCTGGGAGGGGCAGAGGTTGGTTTGGTGGGGCCCCTCGATGCATGGGGCGACTTCTCAAAGGTTTGTCGGGAGGGGGGGGGGCAAGGTGGGAAGAGCGCCGTGTGCCCTGTGGCCAGAGAGCGGTGGCCCCTCCGGCCTCGCTGCTCAGCGACCATGCCGTGCTCTCCGACTCGGGGGTGGCGGGCTCACTCCTGGGGCACCGGGAGGTCCATAGGGGGAGCCAGGCGGGGTCGCGTACGCCGCGGGCCGCGATTCAGGTTCTATCCGACCGATTCGGCTCGATTCGCTGGCATCGGCCAGGGGGCAGCCAGAGTCTGGGCGCGGCGATGCGATTTCGATTCGATCCGGGACGATTCGCTAACGTTCGGTATCGTTTTAGCCCGATCCGATCGCGCGATTCGCTCCAGCTCAAGCTTGCCAGGTCCGAGCCATGGGGCGGGGGCGGTTTCTCCAGTGGCGGCAAGGATAAGTCGGGCCTGTCCTTCTACAGGAGGAATGTTCAAACATAGTTAAATTATAGCCTGGGAACGATTTTTCTAATCTTTTCGTTTGATTATTTTTGGTGTATTTGTTTGGAATATTTTTTAGTTTTCGCCCAAAATCTGCCTGTAGGGGGACATGCCCGACCTAAGAGTACGGGCGGAGACCACACTCGGTCGGGTAGTGGATCTAGTTTTTGTCTGTACTTGCGAGGATCCCAGGGTCGACCCATAGATAGTTCTTGACCTCCGACGGGACCCCAGCCTCGAACAAACTCCAGTAACCCCTCCCCCTTCCATTGGATAGGTTCGCAGACCCGAGCCGTGCTTTTGACCATGGGAGGATGGAAGGACTTGCCCGAGGAATCAGCGAATCGCTTAAGAATAGCCCCAGGGATATTGTCCGGTCCAGGAGCCGACGCCTGAGCAGCAGAGCAGGATTGTTTTACCCGGCACAGATTGGGAATCTCGTGAAACAATGTTGATGTTTTTGATCGCTTCCTCTGGCAGGTCGGGCAGGCTTGACAAGTACCATAGCAGGTCGCAAGCTGGGACCACTGGAGTAGCTTCCACTAAACTATTGAAGTCAGCGGTTGGTGACATCGACAAATGTGCGGAGAGGCGTACCGTCGGCACCGTACAACATGGGGAGTGGGCGAGAGGATTGCTTCTTGCGAGAACACGCGCCCATAGCCCTAAGCTTAGCGAGCGTGTCCTCGAAGTCTTTGCGTGACCAGGCGGATGCCGCCTGCACAGCTAAATCTTCAGCATGGGCCCGGGCATCCTCGGCAACACTCCTATTGGCAATAAGCGTGTGCATCTCTAGGGCCATGTCCCGAGCAGCCCCGCAGAGGCCGAAGATACGTTGCCCAAGGTCCCAACAGCGTTGGAAACCCAAAGCTCCATGCCCAGGAATAACCCAATGCTGCTGCTCAGTCGCAAACGGAGGTACCTTATAAAAATGCTGCCGTGACAGCGTTCAAAAAGTTCGAAGTATGCCGTCCATTCATCAGCTGTTCGAGCGAAGCGAGGTGGCCTTCTTGAGGCCTGAGCTGGGTCAGCCACTTGCCCAAGGTGGGAGCTAAGTCCAGTAAGCGCGGGACGAAGAGCAACGAACAGGGAAGCACCACGTTGGCTCCAAGACTGCCAGCGCGACCGCATGGAGCGGTGCGAGTAGGTAAGTAAACCACGCCGAAGACAGAACCACTCACCCCTCAAGGAAGACGCCCAAGCGAAGAACAAGATAGCAATCTGAATATTCATGCACGCTCGACACGCCGATTGAACACTTCGTAGCTGAACTGTGCGTTCGTCCATGCGTTCCAGCGAGCCGATCGAAGTCCACGGCTGTCTTGGCTGCCGACCACTCTCCGACCCGCGCACTGGAACCGCTTCTGCAAGGGAATCGTGAAGATGGCGGGTGAAGAACAAAGCAATGGGTAGATGGCGCCAGAGAGAACGGAACTGATGGACACTCTGCCAAGCGTCGTTCAAATACGACAATCGCAACTGCGTCTTCACATTTGCTAGGGTCACACTTCGCTTTGTGCGTACCCTGGGCTGGCAGATGCTGTCTGACGCATGGAATGATGAGCTCTGCTGCTGCAACCGGATGATCGACTGCCGAACTAATTGAGTCGACATCTGTAACCACTTCTTGCTGAATAGCCTTGGGCCTTGGTCCCGAACGAACACGCGATGTTGTCGGTGTGATGACCTCCATACAAGCCTTTCGACTTAGGTGGGAACCACGTAGCTGTGGTAGGGACCCTGGACTCGAGGAACGTGGAAGGAAGCCATAGACCAGAGTCTTCCAGGAATTGATGAATTGATGAACAGGGAGATGAAGGAGGAGGAGGAGGAGGAGGAGAAACATGATGATGATGATGATGATGATGATGATGATGACGACGATGATGATGATGATGATGATGATGATGAGGATGATGATGATGACGATGGTGATGATGATGATGATGATGGTGGTGATGATGATGATGATGATACTGATGATGATGATGATGATGATGATGATGAAGATGCTGATGATGATGATGATTATGATGATGATGATGATGATGATGC
>CAUYUJ010019242.1:140746-169165 GCA_963575745.1 Prorocentrum cordatum | reverse complement strand
GAAGAGGAGGATGAGGATTCAGAGGAGGAGGAGGAGGAGGAGGAGAAGGAGGGGCGTCGGCTATTTGTTGTTGAGGTTTCGTTTCCGGGTGCTAGCCCTGGGTCTCTTGGCGCCACGGGCTGCTCAGGACACTTTCGGGCACAGCGTGGCGCTGCTCATCCGCGAGTCGCGGTGGCTGGTGGGCGGCACCCGCTTCCTGTACCACCGAGCGCTGAGGCTTGGCAGGGGGGAATATATGGCCGTGGAAGGGAGGAGGATGGAGAGAGGATGGCTGCTGGATGGAGGGACGGGGGACGGAGGATGGAGGAGGAGGAGGAGCAAGAGGAGGAGGAGGAGGAGGAGGAGGAGGAGGAGGAGAATCCAGAGTTCTTCGCCCTCCGGATCGCTGCCATCAAGACACGACGGTTCGCGCAAGCCAGTTCGTGCCCAACGCAAAAAGGAGGAGAACGAGGAGCCAGGACAGGGAACGAGGGGGGAAGAGGGGGGGGGGGGGCAGGAGGGCCGAGGGAGGGTGGCGGAGGGAGGACATAGAGGATGGGAGCAGAGAGGCAAGCTGGGCGCCCTCGCGCTGCATCCAGGAGGAGGGAAAGGACCATGGACACCCTGGTTTCCCCTCTCCCCGCCACCTCCGCAACTTCTCCGCCCCTTCCGCCTCCTGTTTACCCGCCAGCGCTTCTCATCCTGATGTTTCTTCCTCTAGGTGGCCCGCCCTTGTTACAACCTTGGAGCACGGATGGGGGCGAGGGGTGCGGAGATGGAACCTGGAATGGGAAGGGGGAGGAGGAGAATCGGGAAAACCAGAAGAAGGATGACAAGAGCAGGCCCAAGATGAATTAACGATGCTGCAGTTCACCCTCCCGCCCATTGTTCCTTCCGCATTGTCCGTGCAAGAACTCTTTTTCATTGCGCGATGCGCCCCTCTGGAAAGACAAGCGCACCATGGGCCCTACAATTCAGGTGGGAGCCCCGTTTTGAAGGAAGCCGCCTTTTGGACGATGGGGAATACAGCAACGAATCGATGCGTCGACCGTGTCTGTTTTGAGACGCTTGTATTTTGAAGTGAAAGCTACATATATCTATGTGGGCGTGGGCGGGCAGCCGGCATTTCGAGATGAACCGGGGTGTTAAAGCAGGGCGACCCTCTCTCCCAAATCCTTTTTCAATCTGGTATTCGACGGGGCTCTGACGGAAGTGAGCGAGGCGAGGCGGAAGTGCGGCTATGGCGCCAATCTGGGGCACGAGTTCCGGAGAAATCGTTTGACGCACATCGCCTTCGCTGATGGCCAGACGTTCATTGGAAGAAATTGGGTCTAAGAATGGTTTTGATGCTGAAGTCTGACTTGCCCGTCTGGGGCTTGCCCTTGAAGCAAACGAAGTGCAAGGTGCAAGCAACCAACAGCAGCTTGTCGCGGCGAGGGCGAATACCAATTGCTGACGGTTTTCTGTAGAGGTGCTGCCACCATGAGAGAACTTGGAGCTGGTAGGCATGACGCTGTCTCGGTGGACCCGACTCGGGAGGGCATGGCCAATCGCATCGCCGTGGGGTGGCGGAAATTGGCAATGAAGAATTCGTTATTGAATCGATTTTCTTCGGTCAAGAAGCGCCTGCGCCTGTTCGACATCACCGTTGCCGAATGCATTTTACTTATGTTCTACAGAATCATGGACCCCACGAGCAGAAAAATTAAGAAGTCGAAGAGTAACACATCAGACGATGCTTCCGACTCGTGGGGTGCGGGAGGGCCGATCGATTGGATCCCAAAGGGCGACCCGCAAAATTCGGCGTCTTGCTGTTTGCGCCGTGAAAGGGGTGGGCCCCGAAACCTTTCCAAATAATGAAGACGCAAGCAAAGATCCGAGTGAGTGGGTCGAGAAGATAACAGGGTGGCGCGACGCAGCATGGCAAGCAGCGCTGCAAATGAGCTCGGTGCGCACGTCCTATGCTACCGTCCTCCGCAGATGAATGCGTTTCGAGGATATCACGCGGCGTTTTTTGCATTTAGAGGGCGCTTTGTGACTGGAGAAGCTTGGCTGGACGTTCCACGGTCTGGCAGGCGCTGTCTTCTCAATTCGTCGACCTGGGCAGCTGAGGCGAAGTTCGACGAGTGAGGGTCACCCCGGGTCCTCCCCTTCGCGGGCCATTGCGATAGGGCTTGCACTTTGTAGACGTTTCAGGCGAGAGCTCCATATTGAAAAGGAACCTTCTATCATTGTCATGTTGGGACAGTTTTGCATGGTACACCAGGGTTCATGTTGAGAGGGAATTGCAGACGAGCGCCGCAGCTTGAAAACACTCTGGCCTCCATCCGTGTAGCGTTTGGATGCTTTCAAGACCGGTGTGAGCGGCGCTAGGGTGAGGGCCACATCTTGAGGTCGACCGGCCTTCAGTCACAGAAGTTGTTGGTAGTTTTTAAGACGAGTGCGCGCGGCGCTAAGGCGAGGGCCGTGCTTGAAGAACGACAGGCTCTCCATCCGTGGATCGGCCGGAAATTTGAAGCGTCGGGGTGCGCTGCAAGGAAAGCTCGCCCGAAACGCCTGGCCTGGCCCACGGACACGTCTGGTGGTGCGACAGGGAGTTAATCTTGTGGAAGTCGATTAATGGAGGGGAAGTATGCTGCCAAGTAGTATCCAGATGTCTAACATATGTTTCAAGCATGTTTCTAACATGTGAAGAACATGTTTGAAACATTTTGGAACATGCTTTACACATTTTACGCACATTTTTGAAATATTGTTGGAACATGTTTGAAACATTTTTGGAACAGAGTATCCAGTGTCATGACATCCACAAAGTGAATCATGAGTAGAATGGATGGGGAGGGGGAGGGGGAATCGATTGCACGCAATAGTGACCCTTCGCCAGAGTGACCCTTTGTGCGGGCTCATTGGGACCCCTCCGATCGCTGGTCGCGGTGCGAAATCGGCTTTCTGTACGCTTGGATTTGGCCACTGCGCCCCGTTTGCTCCGCGCACCAAAGGTCACTCTTGCTTAGGGTCACTCTTGCGAGTAGCCGAGGGAAGAGGATGCGGCGGGGGGAGGCGGAATGGGAGCGTCGACGCCCGAAGGTTGGTGGTGGCTTCCGTGTGCATCTGCCTGCGGCACTTCCCGCCGCGCAGCATCGAAATTCATGCGGGATGCTTCTACCATCAGGCGATCGCAAACATGGATTAAAGGGGGCGTGGATTAGCGACGGGTCCCGTTTCCATCGGAAATCGCAGATTGTCGCCGCCGAGCGAGGCGGCACCGGCCGCATTCTTGGGAGGGCACCCCCCACGATCCATGGATTTGGCGACCGCGCGCCAAATCCATGAATCGTTAATGCATGTTTGCGCGCCTCCGATACCAGGCCCAACCGAACAGCTTCGGTAGAGCCATCCAGGGGTTGTTTTAGGGAACGGCGCTACGATGCTGTAGCGTGTTGCGGGTGCAAGGTTGCATGGCTGTTGTGCTGCCATCAGGTGTTGGTCTGTTTCGAGGCCTCGTGCGGGTTCTCGAGGCTTGCAGCAGCAGGCACCCAGGTGTGAGTTGGCCGCTCCTTCGTGAAGCACCAGGAAGTTTCGATACACGTGTACCAGGAAGTTTCGATACACACACAGGAAGTTTCGATGCACATACTCATTAGTGGAGCACCAGGAAGTTTCGATACCAGGCATTTCGTCTGTTCAGCTGTCTGGCGAAAGCGTTGGTATTATACAGCGGGGCGACTCGGTGTTGGCCGGTTCCATGGGAACGATTTTATCATCCAGTGGATTTGCAGGGTTTTGTTTCTTCATATGCATGCTGAGCTCATCCTGTTCTTCATTGCGGCAGCGTGCGACGTTATTCGAGAATGTTTTGAGCCCTATTGCGTACATGTAAGTGCTGCACTCTGGAGGCCGAGTGAGGCCCGAGACCGGTGCCTGGAAGCAGCCATAGGAAGTACGTAGTCGCGGGCGGCCTGCTTTAGATCGTTCCTGTGCACCAGTGGATGCACAGTGCCGCAGATGCAACATCATGCAGGGGGTAGACATCCGATCGACGCTGAAGCTTGGATTCGGCGCCCGCGTTCTATTCGACATGGGCAGTTCGTGGAACCAGCGGTTCTCAGCGTGGGAGTGTGCGTCGGGACGGACGCGGGAGGAAGCGTCGGGGTGTCACACGTCTGCGTTGGGAGCCTCGCTGCGAGCCTGCACAAAGTGTGTTCCGCGCGCCGAGAGCGCTCAATGTTTCGTCTGCCCTCCGTCAGGCAGGCCTCGGTTGAGGATAGGTCGCTACAGAGCGTTCTGGGGAGCTCTGAACCGGCCGCGGCGCCCGAGAAGTCCCCCACAGACCCGCTGACTCGGAGATTCCCGCTTTATCCTCACTCGAATGCGTCCTCATATTGCTTCCGTCTTACTCCAGGGGCGCCGCTCTGGCACCACGTCAGGTACTCAGACCGCCCTGCGATGCCCTGCATTTTTTGAGGGCTGTTTTTTGTTTTGATTTGGTTTTTTTGGGAGGGCTTCGGAGGGCCTCCCTAGGAGTTTGTTGGAGGTGTCGCTGTCATCTTGGCCTTGGTTGGCGACTGTTCCAACGAGTTCTCCCGAAGAGGCACGCTCGAATCAGTTTTGAGTCGTCTGGGGGAGAATGTCTGGGGCAGACAGGGTCGGAGGATCGCGCCGCATCGCCGATGCATCGGCGATGCGGCGCGATCTTGAGCCCGTTCTTTTCTGTCCCGCCGTCGCCGATGCACCGTCGATGCATTGGCGATGCGGCGTGAACCTCCGACCCCATGTGCTCCGGCCCCATTTAGGAGGCTTGGGGCCGCTTTGGAGGAGGAGGAGGAGGAGGAGGAGGAGGAGGGAGTTTCAGTTGGGTCGATTTTGGGCCGTTATGGGGGTTCCTGGGGCCTTTTTGAGACAGCCTTGAGAGCCTGTGGGGCTCTCCGGAGCGCCTGGTAGGCCAACGACTTAGAAGTTCATGCAGTTTTGTTTCGTTGATTTCTGTTCTAAGGGTCACGCCAGAAGCCTCTTTAGGTGCCTCGGGGCTTCGTGTGGGCTGGTGGGGGCGTCTTGGCAGCATCTAGGTGTCTTTGGAGGGCACTTGGAGTTTGTCAGAGCGGTCTAGCCGCTGTCTTTTCAGGTCTCTACACCTTATTGGAGTTTCATTGGGGCGTTTGTGTGGTTCTTCTGGCTTGTTTTCCTTTTGTTTGTTTTGTTGTTTTTGGTCCACCCCGTGTTTTTCGTTGCCGATTGTTAGTTTCGTTTGTTGTGCTGTTTGTGTTTTGATTATTTTCTTAAGCTGTTTATATGGCGTACATGTTGTTTTCATTTTTCATGCTAGTCTCCCCCACATTTTCCATTGTATGTGTGAGAGAGTGTGTGCGCGTGTGTGTGTGTGTGTGTGTGTGTGTGTGTGTATTCGCGCGCGTGTGTGTGTGTGTGTGTGTGTGTGTGTGTGTGTGTGTGTGTGTGCGGGTGTTTGTGTGCTGGGCTGCTGACACGCCTTCGCCCCGTGAGGGCCTGGCCACTTTTCTGCTTTGCCGGCGCGCGCGCGCTCCCGTGTGACTTCTAAAGGCATGGCGAATCGCCTGCCCGCTGACGACCGTGTGTGTGTGTGTGTGTGTGTGTGTGTGTGTGTGTGTGCGTGCGTGCGTGCGTGCGTGCGTGTGCGTGCGCGCGCGCGTGTGTGTGTGTGTGTTGTGTGTGTAGTGTGTACGTGTGTGTGTGTGTGTGTGTGTGTGTGTACGTGTGTGTTGTGTGTGTGTGTGTGTGTGTTGGGGGGGGGGTAGGTGGGTGGGTGGGTGGGGGAGGCGGGGGCGCGCGCTCACAGCGGCACGCGCGAAGTGAAACAGAGAAGCCCTGCCAGATCGCGAGCCGGAGTTTCTTCGACGCCCCCGCGTGCCGAGGGCACGCCGGCGGACTGCTGCTGAGCACGGTGGCGCTGCAGGTGGGCCTGCTGGTGCAGGCCCTCCCGGGGGCGGGGCAGGGGGCGGGCGCCAGGGGCAGGAGGAGGAGGAGGAGGAGGAGGAGGAGGAGGAGGAGGAGAAGGAGGAAGGGGAAGAGGAGGAAGAGGAGGAGGAAGAGGAGGAGGAGGAGGAGGAGGAGGAGGAGGAGGCGGAGGCGGAGGCGGAGGCGGAGGCGGAGGAGGGGCGGGGCCCACCGTGGGCGGGGCGCTGCTGCGCCGGGCGTTTCGCCTGGTGCCTCCTCGCCGCTTGCGGTGTTAAGGCTCGAGGCCTTGCCAGCGGCTGCCAGGGCGGAGGGCGGGCCTCGATCAACAACGGGGCTCTCGCCCCGGCGCCGTGCGCTTGTCCCAAACAGCACAGCGGTTATTCGGATGGAGGGCGAATCGTTTCCAGAATCGGGTTGTTGCCTCTCAGCTCCGCGCACAGTCGTGTTAAGCTATGCCAGCAGTCACACGGATGGAGCCTGGTCCCTTCTCGGGATGAGTTCTTGTTTGATACATCGTCGCGTATACTATTCGACATCGAAGCCCGTGGAACGGTTGCACGGACGGAGGCTGTTTTCTGTTCAGGTCTCTGACCAGAGGCTCCGTTCAGTTTATTGCTGGAAATGTTGTACGGATGGAAGGCATTTTCTTCTCAAAGCGGGGCTCTCGCTAGACGCCTTCATTCATGTTGTTGCATTCTCTATGCATCGAGGGATGGAGGGTTTCTCCGAAGGGCTTAGGCGACCCGTCCTCCTCCTCATCATCATGCTCCCTCCTCCTCCTCCTCCGCCTCCTCCTCCATCTCCTTCCCCCCCTCCTCCTCCTCCAGCTCCTCATCCTCCTCCTCCTCCTCCTCCTCCTCCTCCTCCTCCTCTTCCTCCTCCTCCTCCTCGGGTCGCCTACGGCCCCGGGGGAAACCGTGCAGTCGAGGGATGGAGGGCAATTCTTTTGCCTGAATTGCGGGTCCAGGGTGCGTGTCTTTCCAGGGGGCGCCTTGGCGCAGTTACACTGGATCCTTGTCCGGACTTGTGAGGAGGTGTCCTTGGACGGGAGGGTCTATTCGGAGGGTTTGTCCGAAGGGTTTAGGTGACCCGTCCTCCTCCCTCCTCCTCCCCTTCCTCTTCCTCCCCTTCCTCCTCCTCCTCCTCCTCCTCCTCCTCCTCCTCCTCCTCGGGGTCGCCTACGGCCCCGGGGGAAATCGTCCAGGTTTATTCGAGCGTCGTTGGTACATCTTGGGTTTACTCTGGTCATCCTCCTTGTAGTCGTTTTGCTGATTCTCCTGCTCCAGCCCCTCCCCTTGCTCCCCCTCCTAGCCCCCTCCCCCGTATCCCTCGCCCCCTCTGTGCCCTGAGGCTCCAACACCGGGGGGCGGGCCGCCCACAGAACACCATCAGGACGACGAGCGCTGGCGGGCACACGGCACGCTGGAGGGGCGGAGAAGTTGAGGAGGGGGGTGGGGTGCGGAAACAAGGGTGTCCACGATTCGGTCGGTTGGGTTGCGTCGCAGTCGGTGCTCGGTCGGTTGGTTCCACTCGGTCGGCGTTGCTGCGTCATGGGCCCTTCTGGCCAGCCTGCGGCCTGCCGGCCTCGGCTTCGTGCTTCGGCTTCGGCCTCGCTGTCGGCTCGGTCGGTTTGCGGCTGTGCTGTCGCCGTGGGCGGCCTTGGGGAATGCCACTCACATGGAGGACGCACGAGGAAGATGATTACAGGCAATCGTGGTGGATGATTTGGGGTGGTGATTGTTGCGATGACGATGGTGGTGATGCTGGTCGTGGTGATGATCAGGGTGGTAATGACGACGACGAGGATGATGATGCTGATGATAACGATGATGATGATGCTGGTGCTGATGCTGATGCTGATACTGATGCTGATGCTGCTGATGATGGTGCTGCTGCTGTTGATGACGATGCTGATGATGCTGATGCTGCTATGATGCTGCTGCTGCTGATGATGATGATGATGATGATGATGATGATTATGATGATGATGATTCGGATTATGCTGATGATGATACTGATGACCATGATGCTGTTGCTGATGCTGTTGCTGATGATGATTCTTATGTCGATGATGATGATGATAACGATGATGATGATGACGATGATGATGATGATGCTGCTGATGATGATGATGATGATGATGATGATGATGCTGATGATGATGATGATGATCTGGAGGAGGAGGAGGAGGATTAGTATGAGGATCAGCAGGAGGAGGAACAGGATGATAGTGAGGGTGATGGTGGTGATGGTGGTGGTGGTGACGTTTTTGTTGTTTTGTTTCTTTTTTGTTTTTTTCAACGAGGAGGATTCGGATACGTACGATAACAAGCAGGACGAGGAGGTGATGCACCCTCGGCTGGCGCACCAGGTGATGCATCTGCTGTCGGCGCGCGCAGTGTACGGCATCAGGGAGGTGTACAGCGACTTTGAGGAGCCGTGGGTTTGGGCAAGGGGCGCTGGGTCGGCACCACCCGAACATGCTTCTCTCATATGCCAGACTGCCCGCCCCGGGGGCTCCTGGGCAGAAGACCACCAGGGGCCATAGATATACATTAAGTGCCCCCTCCCCCCCCGGGCCTCCCCGGGGCCTCCCCAGAGATTCCCCGGAGCTTCCCCCCCTAAGCTTCCGGGTAGGTCCCCAACGGGTCCCAGAGGGGCTTCCGAACGGCCCCAGGTGGCGTCGACCCAAGAGGCCGCCAAGACGCCCCAAGACAGCTCAAGAGGACCCTCAAGAGGGCCCGAAGAGGCGGAAATCGTCCCATTTATCTTGGGAAGCCTTTTTTTCCAGCACATTCTCTTTTTTGATTTTTCCGGCGTCCAAGACGGCCCCAGAGGCCCTCAGGAGAGCCTTAAAACTGCCAAAGAGGTCCCCCAGAGGGCCCCAAGACGGCCCAAGAGGGCCCCCATACGGCCCAAGAGGCACCCAGGACCGCCCAAGACGGAGGTCCCAAGATGGCCCCAAGAGGGCCCCATATGGGAATGCGTGCCGGCCAGGGGGCGATAGGGTGGGTGATATTTGCAGTCGAAGCCCAAGACGATGGCCAGCCCCATTTCCGTCGGCTTGCGTACGCTTCGCATCATCTGGGGCCTTTGGCATCCAAATTTCAGGCCGAAGCTATCGCGCTTGAGACGGGGCTCACGGAGATGATGAAATACTTGCGAGGCCTCGTGCAATGTTTCACACATCCATTGTAGCATTCTTTCACATTTAGCATTTTTTCCCAACCATCCTGTGGTGTTGGGTCCTCGTTTTGAAGAGACGGTGCCCCGCGTCTCCTCCTCTCCTCCTCCTCCTCCCCCTCCTCCTCCCTCCTCCCCCTCTTCCTTGCGTTTCACCCGCCCAGTACAGCGTTTCGTAGCCCCATAGGGAGCTCCGCCGAAGGCTCCAGTGCTGCCGCCCGCATGCGTCCCGCACACCCAATTCGGCACACCCCTCACACGTTTCGTGGCCCCATAGGGAGCCCCACCGAAGGCCCCAGTGCTGCCGCCCGCATGCGTCCCGCACACCCAATTCGGCACACCCCTCACACGTTTCGTGGCCCCATAGGGAGCCCCACCGAAGGCCCCAGTGCTGCCGCCCGCATGCGTCCCGCACACCCAATTCGGCACACCCCTCACACGTTTCGTGGCCCCATGGGAGCCCCACCGAAGGCCCCAGTGCTGCCGCCCGCATGCGTCCCGCACACCCAATTCGGCACACCCCTCACACGTTTCGTGGCCCCATAGGGAGCCCCACCGAAGGCCCCAGTGCTGCCGCCCGCATGCGTCCCGCACACCCAATTCGGCACACCCCTCACACGTTTCGTGGCCCCATAGGGAGCCCCACCGAAGGCCCCAGTGCTGCCGCCCGCATGCGTCCCGCACACCCAATTCGGCACACCCCTCACACGTTTCGTGGCCCCATAGGGAGCCCCACCGAAGGCCCCAGTGCTGCCGCCCGCATGCGTCCCGCACACCCAATTCGGCACACCCCTCACACGTTTCGTGGCCCCATAGGGAGCCCACCGAAGGCCCCAGTGCTGCCGCCGCATGCGTCCGCACACCCAATTCGGCACACCCCTCACACGTTTCGTGGCCCCATAGGGAGCCCACCCCCCAATGCGTTTCGGCACACCCCTCACACGTTTCGTGGCCCCATAGGGAGCCCCACCGAAGGCCCCAGTGCTGCCGCCCGCATGCGTCCCGCACACCCAATTCGGCACACCCCTCACACGTTTCGTGGCCCCATAGGGAGCCCCACCGAAGGCCCCAGTGCTGCCGCCCGCATGCGTCCCGCACACCCAATTCGGCACACCCCTCACACGTTTCGTGGCCCCATAGGGAGCCCCACCGAAGGCCCCAGTGCTGCCGCCCGCATGCGCCCCGCACGCCCAATTCGGCACACCCCTCACACGTTTCGTGGCCCCATAGGGAGCCCCGCCGAAGGCCCCAGTGCTGCCGCCCGCATGCGTCCCGCACACCCAATTCGGCACACCCCTCACACGTTTCGTGGCCCCATAGGGAGCCCCACCGAAGGCCCCAGTGCTGCCGCCCGCATGCGTCCCGCACACCCAATTCGGCACACCCCTCACACGTTTCGTGGCCCCATAGGAAGCTCCACCGAAGGCCCCAGTGCTGCCGCCCGCATGCGTCCCGCACACCCATTCGGCACACCCCTCACACGTTTCGTGGCCCCATAGGGAGCTCCACCGAAGGCCCCAGTGGCGGCGCTCACATGCGCATGCGTCCCGCACACCCATTTGGGCACATCCCTGACAGGTTTCGTGGCCCCATCCACCGGAGGCCCCAGTGGCGGCGCTCACATGCGTCACCCACACCCACCCAATTCGGCACACCCCTCACACGTTTCGTGGCCCCATAGGGAGCTCCACCGAAGGCTCCAGCGGCCGCGCTCACATGCGTACCCGCCACCCATCCCAGCACGCCCCTCACAACAACAGGTTTCGTGGCCCCATAGGGAGCTCCACCGAAGGCCCCAGTGGCACCGCCTGCATGCGTCACCACCCGCACCCAATTCGGCACACCCCTCACACGTTTCGTGGCCCCATAGAGAGCTGCACCGAAGGCCCCAGTGGCGGCGCTCACATGCGTCCCCGCCACACATCCCAGTACACCCCTCACGCGCTTCGTGGCCCCATAGGGAGCTCCACCGAAGGCCCCAGTAGCGGCGCTTACATGCGTCTCCGCCACCCATCCCGGCCCCCCCCCCGCAGCAGCATCATGTTTCGGGGACCCATAGGGAGCTCCACTGGAGGCCCCAGTGGCGGCCTGCACATGCGTTTCCGCCACCCATGTCGGCACGCCCCGCGCGTGTTTCATGTCCCCATAGGGAGCTTCGCCGAATGCCCCAGTGGCACCCATCTCGGCACACCCCTCACACGTTCCGTAGTCCTATGGGGAGTTCCATTGAAGATGAAACCCGCAGCTGCGGTACTGACAACTGCATATGGTTGGGTTCTTCGCCAGGCTAATCTTCATTGGCGCTGCAACTGCCTGCTGCTGGGGAAGTATAGGGGACGCCAGGGCGTAACCGTCTGCAAAGAAAGAAAAGAAGATGTCGAGGCCTACGCCCCAGAAGGACACCGAAGACCGCCAGCAGGCCCCCAAGGATTCCCACAGAGGTCCCAAGGTAGTCCCTCCTCTGTGTCCTCACATTTCGAGGTCTCGAGCCCGAGAGGACCCTGGAGACCGCCCGCAGGGCGCCAATACCCCCCCCAAGGGGACCCCAAATGCTCCCTAGAGACCCAAGAGAGGCCCAAGAGGCTCCCAAACAGCTTCCCGAAAGACCCCAACAGGCATCCAAGAGGTCTCTGACCAACACCCCAGGCATGGCGGAAGGATGGGCCGACGGCCACCAGGAGGTGCATACGTGGACGAGGGGCACCGTGGCCCCTCCTCTCTCTCTCTCTCTCTCTCTCTCTCCCTTTTTATAAGAAAAAGAAAAAAAGACAAAGAAAAACAAACAGGCTCCGCTTCTCCTACTCCTGTCCCTCCTTACCGTTCGGCCCTCGTCTTTGTCGCCGTCATGCTCCTGGATTACTTTTCCCTTTCGACCTCAAGCAAACTCCTCGGCCTCTTCGTCGTCCTCCTGGAGACCTTCCGTGCTCAGGGAAGGGCTGTGAACTACGTGTTGCCGTAGGGTTTTCGGACTGACGTCCTCTCCCAAACCGTCGCCCAGCCCTCGACGGCTCACTGCGAGCTGGGATTCCCGAGAACCTTAGCGCGCGCGAAGCGCACGAGATGGTTCTAGTATGCAGTGCCGTTTTTAGTACATGCTCCGCGTGCGGATCATGTATTAAGAATACAGGGATGTGGTATTATAATCAACGATGAGTTTATGCATACATTTATTCATAAACTGATCATGCATTAAACATCACATGTTTTTTAAACATCCTATGTATTAAAACCTGCCCTGTAGTATGCCATGTGTGCGTCGGCCGCGGGGGGGCGTCGCGCACGCTCGGAAACCTCACAGCATGAGCTCCGCGGCGGGCGCTTCCTGGCCACACCCTTCGGGAAAGGATCTATTGCCAGATTTTGTGCCACAGGTTGTAGCAGAAACGTTGATGTTGTTTGGATTATTAGGGTCTGTGTGGCTGTGAGGAGTGTGTGGCGGTATCCTTGTTTCGCACGCACACGCAGAGAGTCTAATCGACACGATAGCTTTGCACCGGAAAAAAAAGGACGTGCGTCTCCAACAGAGGCACGTCGTACCAGTATGTCCTTGAGTGCCCCGGTGGGCATGAAGGTGGTGATCGGAGGAGAAGGGCAAGTCGAGACACCAGCGGTCCTCCGTGGCGTTTTTTTGCCGTCATTTCTGGGGTCTCCCCGAGCTTTCCGTGGAGGCGGCTGGATCCGCCTCGAAACAGATCAGGGTGGACCCCGGAAGGGATCTGAGGACCAATTTTGAGTGGACTCGGACTGGGCGGGAGAAGCGCCGTTGTCTCAACTGGACCGACTCCGATGCGAAGAACCCGCTGCTCAGGACTGGACTGGACTGGAACTCTTTGGGAACCTACAGAAGCCACTGCGAAGCGAGAGCTTGACCACTACAGAAGCCACTGCGAAGCGAGAGCTTGACCACATCGGCCTCGAAGCCGATCAGGCGCGCTGGATTCTGAGACGCACCGTGTGCCACCACCGGGCAGACTGGCCCAGGGCCACTCCTTGCTGAGCAGGCCTGGACCCGATCCCCAGGGAAGTAGGAGACGGATGGGGCTCTGCAGTCCTTCCGGCTCAGTGCCTCGGTACGGGACAGTATAGTCTATACATTTGCGCACATAAAGATATCAATGTCATGAATTGAGTACGCATGTATGTATGTATGCATGTATGCATGCATGAATGCATGCTTGTGTGTATTTGTGTATGTATGTATATATATATATATATATATGTGCCTGCATGGATGTAATTATGTATGTATGCATGCATGATTGTAAGTAGGCATGAATGTGTGTACGTATGTGTGTATGTATGCATGTGTATATGGTTGTCTGTCAATACGCATATGTGCATGTTTGCGTATATGTTGTATGCATGTACGTATGTCTGTATGTAACGTATGCATATAACACTGTCTTTGTGTGTATGCCTGTCTGTCTGTCTGTCTGTCCGTCTGTCTGTAAGTGTATGCAGGTAATGTATATGTATATGTGTATGTATGTATGTATGTATGTATGTATGTATGTATTTATGTCAGGGTGTATGTATGTATGTATGTACGTTTGTGTGTGTATGTATGTATGCAGGTATGTATGCATATGAGAGTGTGGGTGCATGCATGCATGCATGCATGCATGCATGCATGTGTGTATGCTTGTATGTATGTCTGCATGTATGTATGCATGAGAGTATATACGTACGCATGTATGTATGTGCGTAAATATGTGTATATGTGTGCATGCATGTATGTCTGTTTGTACCTATGTACGTGTATGCATGTATGTATATATGTTCTTTTTTGTATGGCTATTTATGACCACTTGCATGCATGTATACATGTGTGAATGTGCGTGTGCATGCATTCGTACATGCGCTTGTATATATATATATATATGCATATGTGAGAATGGATGTATGCTGTGTACATGCTTGTATATATGCACATGTGTGATTGTGCGTATGCATATGCATACATGCATACTTATGCATGCGTTGCATCCATGCGCTTGTATGTTTTTGTCATTGTATGTATTGTGTGATTGTTGCGTTTGTATATATATATATGCAGATGGATGTATGTACGTCTTCATGTATGTGCATGTATGCATGTGAGTGTGTATGTATGGCTGTATGCGCGTGTGCGTCTGTATCATGTCTGAATGCATGCATGGACGTATGTATGTTTGCATGTATGTATAGGGGAGTATGTCTGCACGTATGTGTGTATGTATGTATGCGCGTGAATTTATATATGTATGTTTCTGCGTATGCATGCAATCATGCATGTAATTATCTATGGACATGTTTATGTACACATTCAAACACTCATGCATGCATGTATGTATGCGTGTCCATGTGTTTGTTTATTTGTGTTTGTATGTATGCATGTATGCGCGCGTGTGGATACATCTTTCTGCATGGGTGTATCAATGTACAGAGGTATGTTTGCGTGTTTGCTTATCAGCATTTGTACCTGCGATTGACGGTATGTTTATACATATGTGTGTATGTGCATGCGTGAATCTATATCTGCAGGTATGTATGTATGTATTCATTATTCATACTTGCATGTATGCATGCGTGCATGCAGTAATGTATGTATGCACGCATGCATACATGCATGTATCTATACATGTATGCTAGTATGCATGCGCGCATGCATGGGTGCGTGCATGCATTCATGTATGTGTCTGTGCACGTTTGTTTATGTACATGTGCATGTAGGTATGGTATGTTTATGTGTGTGCATGTATGCATGTATGTACGTATGTATGCATGCGTGTGTGTATGTGTGTATATATATGTGCATACGTGCAAGCATGCAATTATAGGTATACGTATTTCTGTATGCATGTCGGTATGCATGTTTGTATATATATATGTATGTATAGGCGTATGCATGCATGTATGTATGCATGTATGCTTGTTCACATTCACGTATGCATATATGCACGTAACATGTCAATGCATGCACGCATGCATGTATATATATATATATATATATATATATATATACGTATGTATGTATGCACGTATGCGTGTATGCATGCATGCGTGCATTCATGCATGTATGTACGTGGGTATGTAGGTATGTTGGTATGTTGTATGCTGGTATATATTTACGCATGTATGTATACATGTCTGTATGTATGTGTATGTGTACACATACTTGTATGCATGCATGTGTGTATATATGTATGTACGTATGTACGTACGCATTTATGCATGTATGCATGTATACATGCATCTATTCATGTCTGTACGTTTGTATGTACGTATGCATGCAGGCATGTATGTATGTAAGTTTGGTAAGTATGCATGTATGCATTTGTGCATTTATGTATGTATGTTTGGTTTGTGTTGTTTCCAAACACGTGCTATTGTGATGTGCTTCTCCAACTCTGACTTGGACAGTGATGCACAGTGGCTGCCTTCGGACCTCCACGTTTGGAAGTTCCATGCTATGGGGTAGGGAAACATGATTAGACCAACATGGCGGGAGTTCAACAGGGTTGGTTCGGTGTTTCCCTCCACGAGGAAAAGCCCCAAACAAGTTTAGACCGCCACTTCCTCATGGCCATGAGAGGTCCTTGTCTCGCCGCCGACAGTCCCCATCCCCACCAAGTCAATCCTGTCGCTCGATACATTCTTGTGCTTTACCCTTGGCTGGGGCTCCACTGGCGGTCTCGCATCGGCGCAGCAGGGCGCGGGCATGTGTTTTCGAGACGGGATATGTTGAAATTCCTCGGAGGAAGTATTTGCAATACCTCATTGGGCGGGAGATCTGGGAATGGGAACAATAATCTCCCATGATAGGGGATGGTTATCATGATGGTCGCATGCTGCGTGTGGAAGTATCGCGCATGAGGGTAAAATGTTTGTTGTTGTTGTTGTTGTTGTTGTTGTTGTAGAAGCAGGGCCCCTGTATGGATCTTAGGGTCCCTTTTAGGATCGTCTATGGATCCGTAGGGATCTTGAATAGGGTCCGTAGGGAACTTCTCGGTTTCCGTAGGGGATCCTATAGGGTCCGTTGGGCCCATGGTCGCTTCGCCGGTGCACACATGCATCAGCGAGAGCAGACGTCCATGGAGGCTTGCAGGGGAACTGGAGGGAGTCAGCAGGTTGCCACAGAGGGCGTTTGTGTAGCCGTTGTTGCTTGTTGCTTGTTGCCTGGGGCGGGGAACCGTGGACCAGGGCTCCCGCGAGCGTTTTCGCTGATTGTAAGAGCGCGGAGACGAGGGTGGCAGGCACGGGGCTCCAGCGCGCGTTGTTTTCTCCTGTGCTGTTTCGTTTGTTGCTGTTGTTGTTGATGATGATGGTGATCTGGATGATTATGACTATGATTGTGGTGATGATTGAGGGGGTGATGATGGTGCGGATTGGGAGGAGGAGTGGGGAGGGGAGGCGAAAATGTATCCCAACGCGACGCTGCTGGTCTCCAAGGGTAACCTTCGAGGCATTCCAGGCCAGGCCTTTCTCTCCCATCTGCATTCTCGGCGCCTTCCTGTGCAATCCGCATTCGCTGCAGCGTCTGCTCGTGACACGTGCGCCCTCGGTGGTAATGCCGCGTTCGCCACTGGACTTGGGCGCTGCATGAGAGCGACTAGCTTAATCGCCACTGACTTCCTAGCATGAGGAGGGGGAGGAGGAGGAATACTAGAGCAAATCACCCAATCTATACCCACGGTGATGCAGAACATCATCCGTCCCAAGTTCCTTCATTATACGTCCTTGCACAACTTTCTTTCCATTCTCCAAACACGCTCCCTTGAAATACCAGCACCCATGGGCCTGCCAATCAAGCGAGGGCCCTGTTGTAAGCAAACGAATTGTCTTGCATGCTTCCCATTTTTCAGCGAGTAAAGGGGAACGTTTGCAATTATGTCCAGACGGTTCAACCAAGTGACAAACGAGATCATCGTTGTGAGAAACACCGTTCACATGTTTGTGACATGTGCGCGCAGCTGCAGTTCTGGCCATGGGCGTCGATGTGGATCTCACGCGAGAGCCCCATTTTGGAAAGGAGCCGCCCTCCGCCAGCACAGCTGTACCACAGGGCTGGACCTAAACGTTGTTTTTCGTTTTGTTGATCGTTTTGTTCTACCTGTTTCCTGTACCTCCCTGCGAAACATAAGACACAGCCGAAGTCCCGCAAAACAGCGTTTAGGTCCAGCCCTTCTGTACCATGTGCTACAGCGCCTGACCATAGCATGTGAAGCAAGCTCGAGGAAAGTTCCGATGCCGAAGAAGATCCGCCCTTCGGCCGCGCAGCTGCCGCATTTGTCCAACTTCAGGTCTCTCAGTGCTAAGATAATTCAAACACAATCCCAGTTGTATGATGCTCCAACCTACTTGAGCCTTGGTCACCACAAAGAATTTCGAGCACTAAGAAAGTACCAAAACTTAGGGTATTCACGTGTCGGGCCCTGCGAGGCGATACTCGTTCGACTCTTTTTCGATACCTTCTTGGGTGCTCGAAATTATGTATGGGATTTGCTCCTTAAGTATGATGGGAGCGACATAATCCCAGTTTGAAAGGAAGCCGCCCGCCATCCCTACCACGGTTGCAAGCTTCTACGGCGAATTTGCGCGGCGCCAGGGCGAGCGCCCGATTTCAAAACACTGACCGCCCTCCATCCTCCAAGCTGTTGCAAAAACCTTTCATACGAGTGTCGGCCGACGCCGGCTCGCTTGTGTCCGCTGCCCACGGTGTGTTTTCTCACCACCAAACCACCCCAACCCAACCCGAAGGCCTCAATTTGCCTTCCTCCCCCATGGGGGTGGGTCCGGGAATATCAAAAATATGGAGCCCATACCCCCCCCAACCCGAAATTCGGGTCTTCGGGTTGGGTTGGGGTGGCCTGGTAGGTCGTCATTTTCTTGCTCGCACGCCTACCCGGGCGCGAGCCAAGCGGCGTCTGGGCGATTTCGTGGGCCGTTCTCATTTCGGGCCCGTCTCTGCAACAGGGGCGGGGTCGACGGCGTAGCGAGGAAAAGCGAACCCAGAGCGAAAACGGAAAACATTGTTTCGCTCGCGCCCTGACTCAATTCAGAGAACTCGAGGGGAGATTTTCGTGGAGCCCTGCGAGGGCATCAAAGTGGAGAGAGGCTCCTTAATCTGCCTCCTCGTGAATGTGTATGGGTTGGACGACGCCCCGTTGGCCTGGAGAAAAACAGTCGTCGGTTTTCTGCAAGAGAAAGGGGTTGTCCCGGAGTCTTTTGGAGCCGTGTTGGTGGATTGGATATGCTGCCGACGGGACTATCCTAAATATGATTCTTCTCGAGGTAGATGACTTCCTTATAAAGTTACTCACGCCAATCCCGAGATTGGATTCGGCAGGTGCTAGAGTCCAGGTTCAAGTTCGGAAAATATCGCGACTGCCACCAAGGGGCCGTCGAGTACGCGGGCCGCCGCGTCACCTTCGGGGCCCAGAGGGCCACCCTAGACCGAGAGGTATATCCTAGAGGAAGTGCGTCCTGTCAGCGTGGAGCAGGGCAAGCTCGGGCTGAAGAAAGCACCGCTCACCCATGCCGAGTTTAAGTCCCTCCGCTCTCTAATCTACATGCTAAATTGGGTGAGCCGCGAGACCAGGCCCGAAGCCGCCGGGGCTGCCAGCATTCTATCTAGTAGATTAAAGTGCGCCACCACCAATGATGTCACCATCGTCAATCGCATGGTGAGGTATCTCCGAGCTACGGCCTCGAGAGGCCTAAGCATCTGGAGGATCGGTTCCGATCGAATGGCCTTCGTTTCTTTTTCGGGCGCCGGAGGCGTTGGTGCCAGCGAGGGGCTCGAAGATGAAAGGGGTCTCCAAGAAGACCCAGCCCAGGGGGCGTGGATGGCCCTGGCGACGGACAGGAGCGTGCTGCATAACTGCGCCGTCAAGGCCTCCGTCTTGGGATGGAGGGGTTCGAAATTCCGGCGCAAAGTGAGCTCCACTTTGGCAGGAGAGACCCAAGCGCTTTCAGCGGCTGTAGCGGAAGTAGTGTTCTGGCAGGTTTTTTATAGGGGCGTAGTCTTTCGCGATGTCGAGGTGTTCGATATGTCCCGAGGGTCCAGACCTTTCACGACCGTTCTTAGAAATAATCATTGCCTTTTGGTTAGCCGTGAAGACCAAGTCCATGTCGTAGATGCCAAGAGCATCTACGACACGATGCTTAAGGAAGGAAATGCGAGCGCCCGGGGCAGGCGCACAGCACTAGATTTAAGAGGCGTCTGTCAGGCTCTCGAGGGGCCCGATGCCACGTGCGCTGGGCGCCTCGCGGGCGAATGCCCGTGGATGCGCTCACGAAGGATGACGGGCGCAAGAGCAACGCTGCTTTGGCCAGCCTTCTGGCCAACGGTCGGCTGGTGCTGATTGATGAAGATACCGAGATGGTTCGACGGAAGGAGCATCCCGTAGCCAAATACCGTTTGCATGCAGTTTCGAGGAGGACGCTCGACCAAGATTCCCGTCTCGCGTCGTGGACCGAACTCTCATCGGGCCAGCTGGTCCCAGGAGCCGGCGGCCAGGGCGGTTCCTCCTCCTTCCTCACCTCTCCTTCCAAGCCGCCCCTTTTCTGGCAAGGGTGTTGTTTTGTTTGTGCAGGTACTGTTTCCTGAATTGGGAAACTGAACCTAAGAGAAAGTTTGACCCGTGTGATGGGTCCCTTGTTTTCGTGGTGTAGCTTTAGCTGTTTGATCTTTCTCTCTGAGAGTGTGTCTCTACAGCATTGAGGGTCCGCTATGTTTGGACAGAGTTTCGCTCGTGACATGAAAGTGTTACTGTTATTTGCCGGCTTGGCTCAAGACAAAAAAACATCCGCCCATCTCGCTGCTGCCACACCAGTGGAGAGATCTCTTGGAAATAGAACCAACACCAATAATATACGATTCGGCATGCCGGGCACCCTTGTGGCAAGCCAACAGGGGGCGGCGGATCCCAGTGGTCTTCGGCCCATCCCGCCAGCGTGCCTGGGTTGTGGGTCTGAGGCCTCTTGTATCTGTGTTGGGGTGTCGTGGGGAGCCCCTCGGGGGCCTCTTGGAGGCGGTTTGGGCGCCTCTTGGGGGCCTCTTGGGGCCTCGTGGGGTATCTTTTGGGCCCGTTGGAGGCCTCTTGGAGGCCTCGTGGGCGTGTCTTGGGCGCCTCTTGGGGCCTCTCGGGGCCTCTCAAATATCGAATGTTCGGTTCGTGGTCCCCTGCTTGGCCCCTCATAGGGGCCGTCTTGGGGCCCTGTTTGAGGCTGTCTTGGGAGATTCTTGAGCTGTTTTGGAACGTCGGAAAGCCGAACCTGCGAGAAGGCCAAAATCATTAAAAGAACCGCGTACAATCTACGATTGGGGCCTCCTCGGGGCTCTCTCGGGAGGCCTCTTGGAGCGCTGCTGGGGCCTCTTTGAGCCCTCTTGGGCCGTCTTGGAACCATCTTCGGGCGCCTTGGAGCACTCCCGGCCTCGGCAATGCGAAGGTAGTGTGCTCTGCAGAAAGGCTTATGGCTTCGGGAATACGAGTATTTCGTCATTTACGAGAGTTTGTTGCCTCGGGGACGCAAGAATTGAGTAATTTACGTGGGTTTGTGGCGTCGGGGACGCGAGCGTTGCGTAAATGCATAATTTACGAATGATTTGTTTGGCATCGGGGGCGCGAGTGTCATGTATTTTTCAATGCCCCACGCCCCCCCGCAGGAATTCAGGCAGCGCAATCCGAGGGTGGTAGCTGGGCGGTTTTGGTTCTCCCCCCCCTCGCGCGGATTTAAATTACAGTAGGAAGCAGAAAGCAAACCTGTAGCATCGGAGACTTGAATTTGCAACTGGTGCATGGAGCAGCACACTTCGGCGCACAGCCCGGTGGCCCCACAAGCGGGCTGGCGTATACACATATATATATATATATGTATATATATATAGACACCCATGCAGCATACTTACGTTGTAATGCATATGTCTAGCCGTGTCTCATATGTATGTATGTATGTGTATGTATGTATGTGCAGGCATGTCTGTATGTATGCAGTTATGTATGTATGTATGTATGTATGTATGTATGTATGTATGTATGCATGCATGCATGCATGCATGCATGCATGCATGCATGTATGCATGCATGCATGTATGTATGTATGCATGTATGTATGTATGTGTATATACTTATATGGATATATACATGTATGTATGTATGTATGTATGTATGTATGTAGGTATGTAGGTAGGTAGGTAGGTAGGTAGGTAGGTATGTATGCATGCATGCATGCATGCATGCATGTATGTATGTATGCATGTATGTGTGTATGTGGGGCCAACTTGCAGGAGCGGGGCCTTTCTGGGGAACTCCCACGGCCGCGCCGCCCCCCTCTCCGCCCCAGGCGCCAGCCCGGCGCGTCCCTGCGCCAGAACTTTTTGTGGTCTGTACGACATGTTCTTAGACCATTTTGGGCTGAGACTGGCGTGGTTTCACACATCAGGTTTATGTTTTAAGAACTTTCTTTTTGTTGTTTGTTCTGAGAATATTTTTGGGTTCAAAGAAAATGCCGTGGCGGCTGTGCCACCTGTGAAATCGCCCCCCCCCCCGATGGCTTTCCTACCGCGGGCACGCTCCTGGCAGCCCAGCTCGTTGGGTCGTCAGCCTGGGCGTCTATCCCTACTTGGTCGGTTTTGTTCGTCGAGTACCGCCGTGTCCGTCTTCGGACGCTGCCTCAATTTTCTCACTCGCCACCCTTGCCCAGGTGGCTATGTGCGGGCTACCCAAAGCGGTCTCGCGCCTGAGGGCCCGGCCGCGCGCGTTGGTGTTTTGCCGCTCGTTTGATTTGCTCCGCCTCGTCGCTGCGCCCGAGGCCGCGACCGCCAAACAAGTGTGTGTGTGTGTGTGTGTCTGTGTCTGCGTCTGCGTCTGTGTGTGTGTGTGTGTGTGTGTGTGTCTGCGGCTGTGTGTATGTGTGAGGGTGTCTGTGTTTCTGTGTGTCGGTGTGTTTGTGTGTCTGTGTGTCTGTGTGTCTGTATGTTTGTGTGTCTGTGTGTCTGTGTGTGTGTGTGTGTGTGTGCGCGGACGTGTGTGTGTGTGTGTGTGTGTGTGTGTGTGTGTGTGTGTGTGTGCGTGCGTGCGTGTGTGTGTGTGTGTGCGTATGTGTGTGTGTGTGTGCTTGTGTGTGCGTGTGTGTGTGTGTGTGTGTGTTTCTGTGTGTGTGTGTGTGTTTGTGTGTGTGTGTGTGAGTGTGTTCAAACACGCGTGTTCGAATGCTCGGATATCGTTGTGGATGTGGTAGTTGGTCGCCCGCTTGAGGCCACCGCCGAGATGGCAACTTCGACTTGCTGACCTCAGGCGAGAAGAAGTTGGTTTGCGAGATACCCTTGTCGCAGCCTGGCTTCTTAATGATGGTCATCATCCGTCTTTTCCTCCTCATTCCCCGCCTCGGCCTTCTGCTTCTGCCGCCGCTGCCGCTTCTGTTCCTGCTTCTGTTGCTCATCTCCAGGTATTCTTGTTGCTTCTTCCTGCTCGTGTTGTTGCCAGTGTTGGCGCTGTGCCGTCGCCGATGCCGCTTTGGCCATCGGCTGTCTTTGCTGCTGCTGCTGCTGGCGCTGCTGCCGCCCTGTTCGTGCCTGCTGCAGCTCTTCATTCCCATTCTGCACGGTGATGCGTTGACGACGTTGTTTTGGCCCGATGCGGGAGTCACTGCCACTTGCGTCGACCATCGCCTCATTTTCCTCACCTTCGTCAGCAGGGCCCATTTTGATTCGATCGGTGCCATTCGGTGCCGGTCTCGCCCCGATCAATCTGACCCAATCTCGGTTTCGAGCGATGCGATAGGGCTCGACGTTTGCACGGCTCAGTTGTGTATCCTGGCGCGGCCGATTCGATTCGGTTTGGGTCCCGAACCGATGCAGCCCAATCTGATGCATGCTCCGATGCCCGGTTCGGGGCGTCCACTCCGACCTCGATTCAGCCGCGGTGGCCGACCTCGGTTCTGGGCGTCCACTGCGACCCTTCTGGCGTAGATGGATGAAATTCGAAGATGTGTTCAGACGATTTTGTTTTGAAATGGAGCTGGGGGACTGGCGGCTGCTGGCGGCGGACAACGCCGAGTGGGAGAGCCTCTCTCCCGAGTTTGCACACCGGGGAGCGCGCGTGTCGCATGTGATTTTCTGCTCTGCCCCTCGCGGGCCATTCTGTGGTAGAGCTTTCTGCTTCTGCTTCCGGTGCCCGATGTGTCGATTCGATATGCTGACAGCTCCTGGGACAGGGGTGGACCTAGACGGTGTTTTGGCGGTTTCGTGGGCCGTTCTCGTTTCGATGTCGTTTTGTGTTGGAGTTGGATTGAAGACAAAACGAGGGAAAACGAAACCAAAACGATAATGAAAAGTTGGATTGAAAACAAGAACGAGGGAAAACAAAAAAGACAAAACGAGGGAAAACGAGCGTTAAAGTTGGATTGAAACCAAAACGAGAATGAGAAACACCGTGTAGGTTCAGCCCTGTCCTGGGGTACGGGGCGGGCGGAGGACGGGGAGGGGGTGAGCGGCCGAGGCTGCGGGGCGGGGCGGGGGGAAAGGCAGGGAGGGCAGGGAGGACGCCGAGGAGGCCGGGACCCCGAGGGCTTCGTTGTTCCTGAGATCAAGTCGGTCCGTCCCTCTACAGGGGGAATGTTCAAAAATAGTGGAAAAAGTCTGGGTACGATTTTGTTGACTCTTTCGGGGTATTGTTGGAGTCTTTTCTGAATACTTTTAATTTTCCGTGTTTTTGTTCGCCCAACATCCCCCTGTAGGGGGAGAAGCCCGACCCAACCCTAAAAGCGTTGGGGGCGTTTTTTGTTATGTTTTTGTTGTTGTTTCTTCTCCGTCTTCTTCTTATTCTTCTTCTTCTTCCCCCTCCCGTTGTCACTTTTTCGTGCTGCGGTCGACCAAAACGCCACACTTACACCAACGGCAACAGGACAGAAGAAAAACGATACCGGCTGGGCCCAAAGCGAGCGAAAAGCGGCAACCAAAAACAGACAACAAACGGCAACCCAAAGCAGAAAACAATTGAGAGAAACGGGATACATACAACACGGCAGATTGAAACAGGTAGAACACGGATCGCGAAGCGAACCGACACTGGCGAGACGGCGGCAAGGCACCCCAAACAGAGAAACAGCGTCGACCGTGAAAGCGGGGGGGAAACAAAACGCCCGCGGTTTTTTTAACATCTAAGCCTGATGGACGACGCTTACGGATAGGAAAGGGCTGCGCTGACCTTCTCGCACCACGCTCTCGCGCTGCGCTGTAGCCCGAATCATCGGCGCCACGGTTCCACCGCTCCGTTCCTGGTGGGACCGCGCCCCGACGCGATGGCCTCCTCCTCCTCCTCCTCCTCCTGCTTCTGCTCCTACAGCTGCTCCTGCTCCTCCTCCTCCGCCTCCTCCTCCGCCTCCTCCTCCGCCTCCTCCTCCGCCTCCTCCTCCTCCTCCTCCTCCTCCTCCTCCCCGTCTTCCTCCTCCGCCTCCGTCCGTCTCAGGCTGAGTTTGAATTGTCGATGGCCTCCGCGCGCTGGGGGGCCCGATGTCTCGTGGCCCCATCTTTGCAGCGCCGCCGACCTCAGGAATGCCCCCCGTGCGTCGGGAAAGACGCGCCTGCACAGGCCTGACCATTCGGAGGTCCGCGCAGATCTCTTGGGTCGGCGCTGAGACCCCCCGCGGCGGCGCGCTCTCCGTGCGCCCGGCAGGTGCGCGCGGACCCCCGCAGCTCATGCTCGTGTATTTTGGGTGTTTCTTCTTCCAGCCAGGCTTACGTCGGGGAGCACTCAACAATGGTCACCAATCATGGTGGGACGATTTGTCGAGTCTTTGTTGTCACATGTTTTGCGCATTCTTGGATTATTTTCCATTTTTCCATCGAGATCCGCCTGTAGGAGGACACGCCCGATTTGAAGGCAGGCCCCGTTTTGAGTTGGCTTCCTGGAGGGGGGCGCTGGTCCCGAGGGAGCCTCGCCGCGCATCGAGCGCGTCCCATAGTGCAGTGGGGGCCCATGCCAAGGAACTCCCTGCTTGCCTCTAGGGTGCCCTTGGTTCCTTGGGTTTCGATGGTTCTGCTATGGAAAGCGTGACGTTTCCACTCCCAAAGATCAGTTCTTGACGCTTCGCGTATCCCCACCTGATTTTGCACTACGGCGCCCTTCCACTCGTTGGATCTGGGCTGACGCATCTCAGTTGTGGAAGGTTCTCCTGTCAGCATGCTCCACACCCTGGATGCCGTTCTGGCGTCGCGACTTGGTGTCGCCGTCAGGATTTTCCGATGGACTTCTGTCCCCAGTCAGTCTGTGTTACCTGTCAGACTCCCTGGATCGATGTCCTCGGGAACGTTCCTTTCTGTTCGCATCTGGACTTCTGGGAACGCCTCACGCGCCATTTTGGCTGCGTTTGGTCTCCTCGGTGCCTGTCCTCAGGCTCGTTGGATGCACCGTTGCATGCCCGTCCAGGGGCTGTCTCAGACTCCCTGGAGTGCACGTCGGCTCTGCCGCCCTGGGCGCTGCCGCCCCCCGCCGCCTGATCCGCGGCCCCGCGCGCGCTAGGCAATCTAGTCGCGGCCGTAGCCCGCCCGCGACCTCCCGCCGCTGGCGCTTCCGCCTGCGGCTGTTAAAAAAAAGTATCCCCACCAGCCCATCCAAAAACGATGCTTATGAGAGTTGGCTGGGGGGAGAGGAAGGGACATGCATAGTCAAACAGCGATGGAGTCTTGGGAGGCTCCGTGGCCATCTCGAACCGTCTTGGGGCTGTCTTGGAGCATCTCCGTGGCCATCTCGAGCCGTCTTGGAGCCATCTCGAGCCGTGGAAAGATACCCTCGTTAGACCACCTGTCGCCTAGAGGGCTGGTGGGATTGACGTCCTGAGGTCTCAGGGTTGGGTTTCTTGTGGAAGGCTTCTTGTGATCGGGCCCCTACTGCTGTACAGCGGCTCCGCAGGCAGGCGTCCATCGGCTCGGCTGAAATCGGGCCTGTCCCTCTACAGGAGGGATATTCAAACATAGTATATTGTTTGACTATTTTTGCATATTTTTGAATATTTGCCGGACTATTTTTGACCACATTTTTGGTGTTTTTTTTGTTGTGTGACAGTTGATTATTTTCGGACCATGTTTGACTATCTTTTGATAATATAATATGGGGACGATGTTCTGAACATTTTTGACTATTTCCATTTTTTTCAGACTATTTTGATTTTTTCGCCCGAAGCCGGCCTGTAGGGGGACATGCCCGACCTAGGGCTCGGCCCCGTCAGTGCCAGCTCCCCCCCCCCCCCACGGGCGGGCGAGCCCCTCCTCCCGTCTCGTGGCAGCTCGCCGCGGTGCCCCTCCCTCGCGGGGCTAGGATCAGGAGGGGGAAAAGACACACAGACACAATTAATCGTCGATCCCCAGGAAAATCTACAAAAATATTGGCAGTGGGGGGGAAGACGAAAATCCCAAAAACATAAAAAATATGGGGAATCCGGCTATGTGTGTATTTATTTGTGTGTCCTAGGGCCCCTTTCATAGGACGAGGATCAATCCGTTCCAGAGCGTTCCAGAGCGCTCTCACCTCTCTGGAAGGCTCTGAGGAGGCTGCGGCGCTCGAAACAGCCTCCAGAGCCGCCAGATCTCTCAGAGAATCTCGATCTGCCCCCGCCCGATGTTATCCTCGTCCTGGCTTCGTCTTAGGGAGTTGCGCAGCATCCCCGCTGTCACTCAGGAGGGACAAACAAAAACACACAGACACAATTAATCGCGTCGATTCCCGAGCAAAATATGGGAAAATATGGGAAGTGTGTGGGGGGGAAGACAAAAAGCCCAGAAAAGATGGGGAAATTATGGGGCATCCTGTCATCTCTGTGTGTATTTGTGTGTGCGTCCTTGGGCCCCTGGAGGCACGGCGGGCAAGACGCCGGGAAGCAGGCAGGAGAAGGCGAGCCCGCGCGGGCGCCTCGGAAGGCTGCATAGGGGGGCGAGAGGGGGAGCGGCCTCGGTGGGGGCGTGCCCCGGGCACGGCGGCGCGCCCGGAGGCCACGCGGGGAGCCCGCTCGGGAGGGGGGAAAGGCCCGACCGTGCCCTCGCCGGGGCCGGCAGAGGCTGCGCGCAGGGGGGAGGCGAAGAGAGCCTGCTCCTCGTCCTCCTCCCCCTCTCCTCTCCTCCCCCTGCGCCTCTCGTGCGTGCTTCTCCTCGTCCCCTGTCCGATCTCCACCCCTCCGCCGCCGTGTCGACCCGTCCCGTTCGTCGCTCCGGAAGGTTCTCATCGTCTGGACGTTGACGTGCTTGTCCGAGCTGCGGAAGCTGCTCGAGGCGCGCAATGGATGACGGATGATAGTAGCGAGCGCATGACATCAGGGACAATGGGGCATGGTTAGGAGGGGGCAAGGGCAGGGGGGCGGAGAAGCATAGTATGATCATGCTGATGATGGGGAAGGGAGCGAGGAGTGGATGAGTGGATGATGATACTGATTGTATTGATTATGAGGACGAAGAGAAGGAGGGGGCTCATATTGAGGACTACCCCCCATGGCCTTCGTCCCAGCTCGCCACCGTGCCTGGGTTGTGGGCATGAAGCCTATTGACTGTTCGTGGGGATCTCGCGGGAGGTCTCTCGGGGGTTTCTTGGAGGCAGCTTGGACGCCTCTTGGGGGCCGTCTCGGGGCTGGGGGCTTGTGACGAAGCTTTTTGCGTAAGCCTGGGTGAAACAGCTCCTAGTGCAGATCTTGTTGGTAGTAGCGAATATTCAGGTGAGAACTTTGAAGACCGAAGTGGAGAAGGGTTCCACGTGAAAGGCAGTTGGACGTGGGTTAGTCGATCCTAAGAGACAGGGATGTCCCGCACACGCAGGCTTTCTCTTGGGGCCTCTTTTGTATCTCTTGGGGGCCTGTTGGGGCCACTTGGGGGCCTCTTGAGAGTCAGGAGGGGCCGCTCGGGGCAGAAGGCTCGGATTTTCGGCTCGTGCTGCCGCTCTTGGGCCTCTTTGGGGCCGTTTTGGGCACCTCTTGGGTCGTGCTGGGGCCCTCTCGGGGTGCTTTGGGCCCTCCTGGATGCTTTTTGGCCGTAATCATTGGGGCGGTCTTGGGGCCGCCGGGAGGCTGAAAAGGCGAGAACGCCCAAATCCCTCAAACATCCAAAGAAAATCAATGATTTTGGCCTCTTGGGGCCTTCTTGGGAGGCCTCTTGGAGGCCTCTTTGGGCGTCCTGGAGGCCTCTCGGGCCGTCTGTGGGCCGTCTTGAGCGTCTTGGAGCGATCGTTCGGGGACTCGGGGTCCTCTTGCACCGTCTTGGAGCCCCTGGGGGCCTCTGGGGGCCCTCTTGGCTCGTCTGGGGGCCCTCTTGGGGCCGAAGAATATTTCCCGGAGCCCAGGGGGCACCAGGAGAATTGTGAG
>CAUYUJ010019242.1:133246-135746 GCA_963575745.1 Prorocentrum cordatum | reverse complement strand
AAGGATCGAGGATCGGGGAGGATAGAGAAGGAGGAGAAGGAGGATGATGAGGAGGAGGCGGAGGAGGAGGAGGAGGAGGCGGAGGACGAGGAAGCCGAGGAGGAAGAGGAGGCGGAGACGGAGGTGGAGGTGGTGGAGGAAGAGGTGGAGGAGGAGGAGGAGAAAGACGATGATGATGAAGACGCTGATGATGATGATGATGATGCCGATGCTGATGCTGATGCTGATGCTGATGCTGATGCTGATGCTGTTGTTGTTGATGATGATGATGATGATGATGATGATGAGTCTGATGCTGATGATGATGATGATGGTGATGGGGATGTTGATGATGGTGATGGTGATGGGTGATGATGACGATGCTGATGATGATAATGTGGCTGCTGTTGATGATGATGATGATGTTGATGCTGTTGCTGATGACGGTGATGATGATGATTACGGTGATGACCATGCTGATGCTGCTGCTGCTGATGATGATGCTGATGCTGATGATGATGGTGCTGATCATGATGCTGATTATGATGCTGATTAGTATGATGATGGTGCTCATGATGTTGATGGTGATGCTGATGCTGATGATGATGATGATGATGATGATGATGATGATGATGTTGATGATGATGCTGATGCTGATGCTGATGCTGATGCTGCTGCTGATGATGCTGCTGCTGCTGCTGCTGATGATGATGATGATGATGCTGATGCTGATGATGATGATGATGATGATGATGATGATGATGATGATGATGATGATGATGATGATGATGATGCTGTTAATGCCTATGCTGATGATGATGAGGAGGACGAGGAGAAGGATGAGGAGGAGGAGGAGGAGGGACAGGATCGATTGTCGAGGACCGTGGAGCATCAATTATACAAATGCTGACCGAAGATCGAGGATCGGGGAGGATCGAGGAGGAGGATGAGGAGGAGGAGGAGGAGGAGGAGGAGGAGGGGGAGGATCGAGGAGGAGGAGGTGGAGCAGGAGTGGAGGAGGAGGAGGATGAGGAGGAGACGGGGAGGATCGAGGAGGATCGAGAGGATCGAGGAGGAGGAGGGAGGAGAGGAGGAGGAGGAGGAGGAGGAGGAAGTTGAGGAGGAGGAGGAGGATCGAGGAGGAGGAGGAGGTGGAGGAGGTGGAGGAGGAGAAGGATAGGGAGGAGGACGAGGATGCGGGGGAGGAGGAGGACGAGGAGGAGGAGGAAGAGGATGAGGAGGTGGGGGAGAAGGAGGAGGAGGAGAAAGAGGAGGAGGAAGATGACGAGGGGGAGGAGGAGGGAGAGGATCGATTATCAACGACCGCGGGGGATCAAGGAGAATTGCGCTGACCGAATATTGAGGATCTAGGAGGATCGAGGAGGAGGATGAGGATCGAAGAGACGGATCGAGGATCGGCGGGAATAGATGCTGATGATGATGTTGATGATGCTGCTGACGCTGATGATGATGATGAGGATGCTGCTGCTGCTGCTGCTGCTGATGATGATGATGATGATGATGATGACGCCGATGATGATGATGATTATGTTGATGTTAATGCTGATGCTGACGATGCGGTTGCTGCTGCTCATGATACTGATGGTGATGATGCTGATGATGCTGATGATGATGTTGCTGGTGGCGATGACGATGCGAATGATGCTGGTGCTGATGATGCAGTCGATGCTACGGATGATGCATGTGATGATGTTGACGGTGAGGCTGATGCGGATGATGATGCTGATGCTGCTGTCGACGATGATGCTGATGCGGATGAGGCTGCTGATGATGACTGTGCTGATGCCGATGGTGATGCTGATGATGCGTCGGCTGATGATGCTCATGATGCTACTGATGCTGCTGTTGATGAGGATGTTGATGATGCTGATGATGATGCTGACGCGTGTGCTCATCTTGAGGGTGATGAGGTCGATTATGATGCTGCTTATGCTGTTGATGCTGATGCTGATGCTGATGTTGATGATGACGCTGATGATACTGCTAATGCAGCTGACGATGATGGTGCTGCTGATGCTAATTTTGATGATGCTGATGATGCTGATGATGACGATGATGCTGATGATGCTGCTGCTGTTAATGATGATGACGCTGCTGCTGCTGCTGATGATGATGATGATGCTGATGCTGATGCTGCGGATGCTGATGATGCTGATGATGCTGATGATGCTGATGCTGATGATGCTGATGATGCTGCTGCTGATGCTGATGATGATGATGCTGATGATGCTGCTGATGATGATGCTGCTGATGATGCTGTTGCTGCTGCTGAGTATGATGATACCGATGATGCTGCTATGTTGCTGCTGCTGAGTATGGTGATGCTGATGATGGTAATGATGATGCTGCTGATGATGCTGATGATGATGCTGCTGCTGATGATGACGCTGCTGCTGATGATGATGATGCTGATGATGATCATGATGATGAGGATAAGGATGATGATGCGGATGAGGAGGAGGAGGAGGAGGCGGAGGCGGCGGCGGCGGAGGAGGCGGAA
>CAUYUJ010019242.1:125746-130746 GCA_963575745.1 Prorocentrum cordatum | reverse complement strand
AATACTTGTGCGAACGGGGAATATCAGGCATGCGAAGAATCATACCACGACAACTAACCACACTACGATTAATAACCAGAAGAACACTACGAAGAACCATACGACGAATATCTTTATGACTAGGCAGACGAGTAAGACTACGACGAATATCAAATCATACTACTAAGAGGAGACTGATGATGAGGAGGAGGCGGAGGCGGAGGCGGAGGCGGACGAGGAGGATGAGGCGGAGGTGGTGGAGGGGCAGGAGGAGGAGGAGGAGGAGGAGGAGGAGGAGGACAAGGAAGACGAGGCGGAAGAGGAGGAGGAGGAAGAGGAGACAGCGGATGCGGAGGAGGAGGAGGAGGAGGTGGATGCGGAGGAGGAGGATGAGGAGGAAGAGGAGGACTGGACTGGACTGGAACGCTTGCGACCCTGATGAGTACCACAGTCGTGCGATGCTTAGCAAACGAGCACGAGATATGTATAAAGGATCTGCGGATAGCACGGGGCTATAGCCTGCAGCCTCGCTGGGGGGAAGCCTCTGGCCCAGAGCAGGACCGTCCAAAGGGGAACGGCCCGTGACGGCCTACATGGGCACCATCCTCCCAGCGGCAGGCTCGCAATTAGAAGAGAGTCGAAAGTCTCCCCCAATTCAATCCTAGGCCACGGCCCAGCAACGACACGACAAGGGAACGGCGGGGAACGACGGGCGGGGAGGAACAGGACACCGCCAACACACGCAGACACACACCCACACACACACACGCACAAGGCCAGGAGAAGGAGGAGAGCAGACAGCAGCAGAAGCCGCGGGAGAGAGGAAAGGAGAGAGGGCAGCAGGCAGCGGAGGGGGCCGTGGCGTTAAGTGCGAAACTCAGTCTGAACCTCTATGTTCAGTGACGGTGGTGGTGGAGGGGGAGGAGGAGCAAGCAGCGCACCCGAGGCACGCGCATCAGCAGAGAACGAGGACGAGTCGAGGTCAGTGGAAACAGTCCTGACCTGGGCAGCTCTCTGGAGAGCCTGAACCACCGTCAACTGAAACTCTAACGGCTCCTGGTAATAAGCCTTGAATCTTACATTCCCTGAAACATATTCTAAAATAGGGGCCGTTGATTTCTCTTGCAACTTGGCCAACTGGAAATGTCCTATGTGGCCTCCTTGGGCCAGTTCGAGCATTCTTATTGACTGATTAATCGACGACAGACGAGCAGGCTGCCTAATCCTCGAAGTGCGTGTGCATGGTTTCGTCGGTGCCGTCGCAGCAGGAGGTGTCGCCGCCGTAGCTAAATCCAATCTCTGAACCAAGGAAGATGCCTTCGCAGCAATAGGTGTCGCCACCGTAGCAAGGTCCAATCTCTGAACCAAGGAACCGATCTCTGAACCAATCTCTGAATTAATATTGTCACCCTCTAATCTGCCAAATGCTTCTCAATCTCTTCCTGAGCCATCCCGAACTTGGCCAGCAGACGCTCTGCGTCCCTCTCCAGCGCTCCCTTGGGAGCAGCCCCTGCCTTCAACTTCCCTTTCTCCTGGCCGATGCAGATGTGCAGTGCTGAGTGGATCGTCATCAGTGCTGAGCCGTCGACCGTGACCACCTGACTCTGGATGAATGGGCTCATCATGAACTGTAACTTGTACGTGTCCGCCTCCTTCTTGCCGCCCTTTTTGTCGAACCAGCACGCCCTGATGCGACAATAGCGCACATGGTCCGATAGTGTCCGAAGGGTCTCCGCTTTGTCCTCCTTGATCGTCTGCGACCAGTAGTGCTTGAGTACTGCCAGCGCCTGCTTCACCGCGGGTTCTTGACTGCCCGCCAGCGTTGCCAGGAAGTGGGTAACTAACGCCGTGAATATGTGGGGCCATGGAGGCCCGTTGTCGTGCTGCTTGCCCTGCTCCTTGCAGTCCATCGCGTAGTCTTGGCCAGCTGTCTTCATCACTCCCACGAGGCCTGCGGTGGCTGGTAGGAGGAAACAGGTGAACGTAGCGCCCGTGATTTCCGCGAGGTCTCTGACATTCGTGAGCGAAAGCCTGCACACGACCGTGAGCAGGGCCGCCATGATGCCACCCTCCTTGCCTTTGAGCTCCTGGCGAGCCTGATGGACGACCTGCTGCTCCAGCCGCTGCCTTTGGTTGTCCCCGCCTGTGGCCTGGCTGGCCTTGCGCTTGTTGCCGAGCTGCCAGGCTGGGGCGCTGGCCATTGTCACCGCCGTCGAATAGTAGCGGTAGCCTTGTAAAGTGCGAACGAATGTGTCGTGAAAGGTGAGAAGGGTCGGAAACTTGAACCTCACACACCGGACAATCCGAGGATAAGGGTGTAGGTGTTCGGAATGTCGTGCTGAGATTCACCATACATACTCCACTCTGAAAAGAATCCACCACATGTTTGTAAGCTGAATTTCGCGATTCAAACACGCTGTTGCACACAAAGCACTGGTTGTTAACCACGGCGGTCCCCAGGGTAGATTTAAGGCCATGATAATTGTGTAAGTGAACAAGGACCTGGCGTTTACTCTGAAACCTTCTGGGGCACCCTTGAACTGGACAGCCGTGCTCCCCAACTTCTTGCTGCGCTTCGGGGTCCTCTGGAGCCTCTGATGGTGGGGTCCATGACGGAGGAGGGATGCGAACCGATAAGTACGCGGCCCTGATCTTTTTTGTGTCGAAGAGCGTGAACCAATCGATCAGCTCAGGTTCAGAAAAAAGATGAAGAGGCTGCCCATCGAACTGCTGCACCATACTGTATTCGTCGTCCCCGAGCTCTGCAAGCGATGAGATGTCATCAACAAATCTGCGAGCCCAGGGACATGCAGCCTGAGTGAGCCGAGCATCGTCGCCCACAATCGGCAACTCGTTAGCGAGCTCGACCCGCATACTGCCTAGTAGTGCTCCCCATTCTGCGATGTGTTGTTTAGGATTCCTCACCCACCTTTGATACCACCTGATCCTCCTTGCTCTGAGCTCATGTTCTACTGGGGCCATCTGCCAAAAACGGTAAACCTGCATGTTGGAAATCGAGACCTTGTGCCCATCCTTCTCGTATGTTGCTCCTCCCCTCATCGCCCTCCGTGCATAATGTAGTACTCTTGCTTGTAATTTGTCTAGGTGCGCTTGTGTAGGTAGGAATGCTTCAACTCCAGAAACTGCTGGCCCTAGAACCCGAGACAGAAATACAGCTCGTTTCTCGATTGGGGGGACGCCATACTGATACCAATATCTGCCCATGCTGTGAAATCCAGCGTCAATAGCTGCAAGCCTGGCCGAGAGCTCGCTGTTAAATGTGCAATCTGCTCGCACGAGGCCCCCCAGCATCTTGGCGAGATCGCTGGGCTCTCCAGCTGTCAGGAAAGCTTTGGCCTTACATCTCGAGCGGCCTGCCTGCGAGCCTTCTCCAAAAAGAGCCAGCACCGTCTCATTCTTCGCGGGGTTGAGGAGATAGTTGTGTGTGAGGAGCTGCTCAGAGAGGAGAGTGTTGTAGGACATCGATTTAAAGCTGAGCTCCATATGAGATGCGGTGCCATGCAAGCCAGAAATCAGTGTCTTTGTAGCGTCGTCAACATACGTGTGAAACGAGAGGTCGAGCTCGATGGGTTCCTCATCTTCCTCATCTTGCGGCAAATCAACAATGCACCAATCAGAAGTATCATCAGTGCCCTCGATAAATTTGTCCTGGGCCTGTTCAAAAACGATGTCGATGTCCCTGGTAAATACTTTTACAGCCCACGGGTCCCCCTGGAGTGCTCCCACATGAGGCTTGGCGAAGAGGAACCCGTCGGGACCTTGGAAGGCGACCGCTGATCTTCTAGAACGTTGTTCACCGAATCGGACCTCTTGGGGTTTCATGATGGCCTCGTTGGTGCTTGAGAGGTGAGTCCAGTCGGTGCCGCCGAAGGCATTCGTGATGTCCTTATGATCTCTAATATGCTGCAAACCTAGGCGTCTGAGACGCCAGCTCAAGCTCTGCTGGATCATCATGGCCGTCTCCCGTCTTCGGCCAGCCACACAGCCGTGAGCAAAGAGAGGCTCCCGATCCCTCTGGTCAGGTCTAAGACCTGTGGCAATAAAAGCTTTGCCGAACGGGCACAGCACGTGCACAAGCCGCTTGAAGTTGATGGCGATACCCTGGGATAAGTGCCAAACTACTGGTGTTTGTCCAGAACGATATACTCGATGGAGAAATACTTTCAGATAATATCTAGTCCACTTCTGGTCGACAGATGGAGCCTCGTATCCTAGCCCACGAAACCTCTTGGAGATCCTTCTGTAGGGGTACAACAGCATCCAGAAGATCTCTAGTGGAAGTGACCACGGAGGGGCTGCGCGTCTCTTACTGGCCTTCCGAAGGTATCTGGATATAAGTTGGAGCTTCTCCGTGGCCCACTGGAGGCCGTCCTCGCTGAAGGGGAACTGGAACTGCTCGGTTTCTAGCCCAAATTCTGGATGGTACAAGAAATCCTCGGTCTCCTGGAACCAGTCAATGATAGTAGCTTCCAAACCACCCTGACTAGAAGGCAACTGGAGGCGGGCCTTGAGGTCCTCGGAGCAGGGGACAGCAGCAGCAGCTTGTTTGTAATTACGCTTCTTGGGGCCCGTGCCCCTGGCTGATAAAAGGCGAGGCAGCCGAGCAACTTCTGCTTTGCGACCCTTCTGGTGGGCCATCACCAGCTCGTCGGTAATGTCCTGACGCCACAGTGTGAGGTAACGTCTGCGTAGCCGTCTGAGATCTTTGCTGAGCACCCGAAGTTCCTCGGTGATGCTGGCAATCTCGTTTATGTGACAAGCGTCACCTAGTGCCTCACGTAGCTGGCGCCTCTGTTGTATGAGACTGGTCACATGTGCTGCGCGCTGCTTGTACTCGGGTGAGGGCGAAGGTGGAGTCGTGAAAAAAGGAGCAGCAGCCTCACCGAGCACCTGGAGTAAGTAAGACCAATCTCGATTGGGGGTCTGTTCGTTTCTCTGAAACTGCTTCGACTCCTCAATATCATCTGAAATCCGTTGTTCAACCCTTTGCAGAAATTCCA
>CAUYUJ010019242.1:110746-120746 GCA_963575745.1 Prorocentrum cordatum | reverse complement strand
GGCCGGAGTGTCGAGGTGTCTTTCGGTTTCCTCGCGCCGCGAATAAACACGGCGAGGGGTGTTTCTTTATTTTTGGCCTTTGGGGGTCTTGGCTGGCCCCTGGGGCTGTCACAAAACACGGCTCAGGATGAAGAGCGGGTCTCAGAGGAAAGATCCAGATTTCTGGGGTCTGGGTGAAGAAGAACACGACGTGGCGTCCTCTCGCCGCGCCCCGCTCGGGTCGGAGGAAGAGGGTTCGAGGTGCGACGTTTTTGGGTGCCTTGGTCGGTTCTCGGCGGTGTTCCAGCCTACGTAGGGGTGCTCTCCATCAGCTGTGCGGAAGTCTTTTTTGTTGCATGCAGCTTTCGGGCTCTGGGGGCCCTTGCCGAGCCCTGGGGCCGTCGAACAGCTACCCAGTGAAGGGTCAGACCTATGGGGTCCATTTCGATCAGATCGATCCGAAATCTAGATCGATTTCGGCCAGCCCGATCCGATCCGATTCCGATATCCCGATGATCCGATGCTGCCCGATGCTCTCACGACGCCGTTGTGCATTCTGGCGGGGCTGATCCGATTCGATTCTGGCTCCGTGCCGATATGGTCCGATCCGATGTACGCTTCGATCCGACCCGATTTCCCGGTCCGAAGCTGATTGATCCTGCCAGTGTGGTAAGTTTTGCGAGCGTTGGCGTTGCCTGGGAGCCTGGGCCGAATGGCTCTGAGCGATCCTCCGTGCGGCCCAGGCTGAGTGGGTCATGGGCTGATGGGGTGCGACTCGTCTATTCAGCGACGGACTTGTGCCTGTTTTGTGCCCGTCAGGCAGCGCAGCACCCACGCACACTCGACGACGCTTATCATGCAACCGCATTCTCCGGGAGACGATTGTCAAGGCTGGGTTGGCCGACATCGGCGTTTACGTGTTGAGCAGGATGTGCGACTACACGGGCCACCTTGTCCGGGCCATTTCGCCGGGACCCAAAGAAGTTGGTCGGCGCTGTTATTTGGCGCCCTTGTTATTACATCTATGAAATATATCATGCTCCATTCGCAATGTGTTAGCCAGCGTAGGCCCACAACAACGGTTTCCTGAAATCTATGCCTTGCCATACAGGTGGTGCAATCAGTGTGGTGCAATCGAGGTGATGCAACACCTGTGCTTCAATCTCTGCGGTTCAGCAATGCAAAGCAGTGCAGGACAATGCAATGCGCAACGCAATACGAAGCAGCGCAACGCAACGCAACGGAATGCAATGCAATGCAAAGCAATGCGAAGCAATACAAAGCAATACGCGAATCACTGTTAAACCAGTTAAGCAACGCAAAGCAATGCAAAACACTGCAAAGCAATGCGACGCACTGCAACCACATGCAATTCAATGCGCCGCAATGCAGAGCAATGCGAAGCAATGCAAAACACTGCAAGGTACTGCAGGGCAACGCAAAGCAATGCAAAGCACCGCGAAGCAGTGCAAAGCAATGCAAAGCAGTGCAAAACAATGCATATCAATGTAAACTCCCGCACGTCAGAGCAAATCAATCCAACGCAATGCAAAGCGATGCGAATTAATGCACATCAGCTCGAACCAATACAATGTAGCATTGCAAATCATTGAAGCTCAGCGCGACGAAACGCAACGCAGTGTAAAGTAATGTACAGCGGCGCAAGGCAGTGGAAAGCAATGCCATGGACTGCAAAGCATTGCACAGCAATGCAGCGCCATGCGATCGCAATGCGATTGCAGTGCAACGCGTTCGGTTGCAATGCACTTGGCATCGTTCGGAGGTGTGCATTTTTCCTTCGGCGAGGACCATCGAGGAGCATCCTTGATCATTTGGCGAAAAAAACCACGCACGAAACCGAAAAAACACAGGGAATAGACGTCCGAGCGATGGCCAGTGCAGTGCCACAGCAATGCAAGACAATGGAATGCAATGCGATTGCGATACCACGGGGGGAGGGGGTGCCAAGCGGGCGGCGGCGACGGGCGGGAACGGGGCCGCTGGGGCGGCGGACGGGTCTTGCAACCGGGAGGAACGGCGACGGACGGGAACGGGGCGGCCGGGCCGGTAGGCTGCACGAACGAGATGGGCACGGAAAGAATGGGCACAATGCCCAACAGCGGATCTTTTGAACAGGACTCGCTGTCCACGCCGCCGCGGCCTGTGTCCATTCGAGACAGAAGGCCGCCCGCCCAACAGCGGCCGCCGTTGGTTTGGGACACCACTTGCTGTTGGGCATTGTGCCCATTCTTTCCGTACCCATTTCGGGCGTCCAAAGGTAGGCGGGCACAGTTCGGAGACACGTGAGGACCCCCAAGTGCCGGCACGGGTTGGGACATCTCTCGTGTCATCTCGTTCGTGGTATCAGATCGCATACGTGCGCCACATGGCATCTCATGTCGTATTCTTCAAGCAGTGCTTGCATTGAGGAGTTCTGACTTCTGGAAGAGGGAACTGGGCCTGCGGGCCGGCTTGGCGGGTATGTAGTCGCCGTCGCCACCTCGGCGCCGCCCCGTCGCCGCCCGTCGTTTGGGCGTGTCTGTCGGTCTGGCGCCTATGCTGTCGCTGTCGCCGCTCGTCGCCGCATTTGCTTTTCTTGCTTCCATTTGCATTGCTCGGACTTGCATTTGCTTTCCATTGCTTCGCATTGCTTTGCTTTGCGTTGCGTTGCTCTGCATGTTTGTTCAGAGCTCGGCATTGCTGTGCATTATTGTGTCTTGCTTTGTTATGAATTGCTTTACCTTGCTTTGCGTTGCTTCGCGTTGCTTCGATTTGCATTGTATGGCATTGCTTTGCGTTGCTTTGCATTCCGTTGCTTTACCCTTGCTGTGCATGTTTCTCATTGCATTGCTTTGCCTTGTTTCGTGTTGCTTTGTAATACTTTGCATTGCTTTGCATTGCTATGCTTTGCGCATTCTTGCATTACTTTGCACTATATTGCTTTGCTTTGCGTTGCGGTCATTTGCCTTGCGCTGAGCTGCTTTGCGTGGCATTGCTTTGCGTTGCTTTACGCTGCCGCGCATGGCATTAAATGGTTTTGCATCGCATTGTATTGCTTCGCATTGCTTTGCATTGCTTTGCATTGGTCTGCATCGCTTTGGGTTGCTTCGCATTGCTTTGCGTTGGTTTGCATTGCTTTGCATTGGTTTGCATCAATTTGCACTGCTTTGCAGTGCGCAGCATTGCTCAGCATTGTTGCATCGTTGCACTGGTATGTATTTCGTTGCATTGGGTTGCACTGCTTCGTATCGCATTTCGTTGAGTTGCATCGCATTGCATGGCTTCGCGTTGCTTTGTAATGCTTTGCTTTACCCTGCCGCACCAAGTGGATTGCACCATCCATGTTGCACCACATGGATTGCACCATCCAGATTGCGCAGCATGGACTGTAGGACATCACTGCTTGGGGTCCACGGTGGCTAACACCTCTCATACACTGGAAGCCTGGCCCTGGGAACCCCAGGGCCGCGTACCACCAGCGGCCACCAGTGAGCACCAAGCTACTCCTCCGCCCTGGTGCTTCCCTGGGTCGCCTCCAGAACCTCCCATGAGCTGCCCTGGGCCTCCGTGGAGCCTCCAGCCGATAAAGTTCGGCGCTCAAGAGACGGGGGTCAATGCAAACGGGGGTCAGAAAGAGCGCCGGATCGTGCAGGATCCTGCAGCGCCAGGGGCGCATTGACCCGGGTTTGGGTGCAGGCTCCTGCAGGATCGTGAAGGATCTTGCAGGATCCTGCAAGGCCTGACTGACCCCCGGGTTTGGATCGACCTGGGTCAGCAGAGCCCCGACAAGTTCCAAAAAGAGTCCAAGACGGGCGACCAAGGCCCGCGGATTGCCCCGGATGGCTTCCAGACAGTTCCAGGCAGCCCAATGTGGCCTCATTGGGCCTCCAAGTGCCCCCCCCCAAGACGGTTCCGAGAGGATGCCCCTCAAAATGGCGTGTCGAGGGCCCGTTGGGGGCTCAGAGCTTTCCCGAACAGGCTCGGCCGAACCATCTTGCGGACGTCTCGGCAGGTCTTGGGGCCGTCTTGGAGCCCTCTTGGGCCGTCTTGGAGGGTTGTCGGGCAGTCTTTGGGCTATCCGGGGGCCCTGTTAAGGCAGTTTGGGGCCACATTGGGGGCTGTTGGGGGACTTGGGGCTCTCTGAAGCTTTCCCGAGGCGGTATGAAATCTTAAAGCACTGGAAGCACAACGCACTTTGGGCTTGTTTTCGTTTATGCCATTATGTGTGTACTTCTGTTCGTTTTGGTCAACGTTCTTCTCTGAGGGCCTCACTATATGCTTCCTGGCGTCTCTTGGAGGCGGAGGCTTCTTTGGGCCTCTTGGGACATCTTGGGGAGATCTTGTACGACTTGGAGCCTTTGGGAGCTCGTTGGGGCGTGTTTGGAGGCAATGAGGCGCCGGAGAGCAAAAGCAGGGGGGCGTTTTTTCAGTACGCGCGCGATGATGGGGGGGCTTGACCTCAGAAAGCATGCGTTGATTAAACCCCACCAGGCAACGGACAAGCATTCCAGCACGCCCCAACGTGCCGAAGGCAGAGAGGCGCATGATTGGATGTGGCCATGGGACGGGAAGGGTACTCCAGATTTCGTAATAAAAGGGAGGGGGTCTGGACCCTCCAAGACAAGCCATTTCAGACCTCCCCCGTGGGAGAACCCTCCAAAACATCGTCCCCAGACCCCCCAGGCCCTCCAAGATAGCCTGGAAGAGACCCCCCCGAAATGAGACCCCCCTCCCTTTATTACGAAATTCTGGAGTAATTGGCCAGGACACGATCTACGGTGCCATGGTGACCGCCCACGGCAAGTTCGAGACGGCGCGCACCTTCCTCGAGCCGGCGCAGTCGAGGCCGCCGGGTTTTTTTTGCTCGGTCGCCTCCTCTCCCTCGGAGCCGCGTGCTCACCGTGCAGTGTGCCAGATGTGCGCGGGGGTCGAGGGGTGCTGACCTTCTCCTCCTCCTCCTCCTCCCCCTCCTCCTCCTTCTCTTCCTCCTCCTCCTCCTCCTCCTCCTCCTCCTCCACGTGACCAGCTGTGCGGTATTGTTGATGAGGGTCTGCGTTTCCTTGCCATCCCTGCAGACTTCCCCCGTTTTTGTTTTCAAGAGGCTTGCGTCATTCTATTGGGCCTCCAACGCGCGGGTTGGCGAATCTAGTTGGTTCGGGGTCCTGTATCCTCAGAAGGTTTTGCAGGACGTCCACGCGAACCCTCTCTCCCATAAGGGAAGCATGCGGTAGGTTCGTGTCGTGTCGACCTGCGGCGACCCCGCCAGAGGCGTTCATTTTTGAACGCCGTGGGCGACCCAGAATCGTTCGATGTGGAACGATTTGGGCGTTTCGGAAACGGCCGATCCCCCGCGGTGTCAGAAACCGAAGTCGGCACGACACGAACCTGACGTAGGCAAATAAGTAGGTATGCAGTGGACGAGAGCGGCTAACAATGCTTGACTCATTGGCCTCTGGGCCTGGCCATCCTTTCCCCCCCTCCTTTCCCTCAGGGGCAACGTCCCCCGATTCGATTCGATTTGATTTCGAGGGGTTCCCATTCCGATTCGATTCGACTTCGGATTCCGATTTGGGCTCCGATTCTCTGTTGGAGGCACATTAGCCTGCCGATTTCCGCCGACCCGACTTTCCCCGACTCGGCCGTCGATCTCCGCCGATCCGATTCCTTTCGACTGCAGATCCGATTCATCGATTCGATCCTGGGCTCTCCTGGGCTAGGCTCAGGCGGAGGCGCGCATCGACCCCCCAGTTGCCCACGGATCGCCGACATGGGGCCCGACAGCCCACCCCGCCCGGGAACGCGCGGCGTCGCTCCATGGAGGCCCACCGCCGATCTGTCGGCGACGCATCGCCGATTCCAGGCCGACCTTCACGAAACGCCTGAGGGGTGTGCCAAAATTGGGTGGCGCCGCCATGCTGACGGCGCCACTGGGACCTTTAGAGGAACCCCCTATGAGGCCACGAAGCGCGTGAGGGGCATGCCGAAATGAAGCGGCGCCGCCATCCAGACAGCGCCTCTGGGACCTTGGGTGGAGCTCCTTATGGGGCCACGAAACGCGCGATGGGTGCGTCGGATTGGCGCTGCGCCGCCATGCGGACGGCGCCACTGGGACCTGAAGTGGGGATCCATGGGGTCACCCCCCTTCCAGTGAGGAGCCCACCTGCACACCCCGTCGCCCCCCGCGGGCCCGCCGGCAGGGGCGACCCGTCGTCCTTCGGCGCGGACGTGCTGAGGACCGCGCTGTGGACCGTCGCCAGCGTATCCTGGGTGGACGCGGGGGAGGGGACGAGGGCAAGCTAGGTGCGCTCGCGTCATATCTGACGTCCTACCCCTCCCTCCCACCCCTTACCATGGCGCTGATTTTCTCTATCCGCGGACGCGTGTCGTAGCGGACCTGTGGCTCCGCGCGCGCGTGCGTAGTGGGTGGAGGTGCGCGTGCGTGCGTGCGTGTGTGCGTGGTTGTGGTGGTGGTGGTGCTGGTGGTGGTGCTGGTGGTGGTGCTGGTGGTGGTGGTGGTGCTGGTGGTGGTGCTGGTGGTGGTGCGGCGCGGTGGTGGCGGGCGGATGGGCGCGCGAGAAAGAGGCCCTCGCTGGGGCGAGAACGCCATCCTGAACGACGGAGGCCAAACACCGATCCGAAAATGAGGCCCACGCTGCGGCGGGAGCACGATCCGGAACGATTCGGGAGCAGAAATGAGGCCGGCGCCTCAGCGAGAGCAGCATTTTGAAAAAAACGCAGGCGAAAACCCAACTCCGGGGAATCCTGTGTGTAAAAAACAGTACGCGGGGGGGGGTCTAATACTTTCAGGCCGCCATCGGGGGAAGAGGGAGAGTAGTATTCATATTAGTAATTGTGGAGGGGCTGGGGAGGGAGGGGGGGGGAGGTGGGATGGGAGGGTTCGATGCTCGTTTCGGGGACTTTCCTGGAGCCCACCAAACGGATCTGTTCGACCCCAGTTCGATTCAAGTTCGACTCAAGTTCGACTCAGGTTCGACTCAGGGTCGACCCAACTCGACTGACGTTCGACGCAGCTTCGACGCACGAGTGGAGCGAGTGGCTCCAGGAAGGTCCCCAGAACGAGCATCCAAGGAGGGAGCGGGGGAGATGCGTGCCAGTTCGGACCAGGTCTGGTCAGGGCCCCGCCGCGAGTAAGGGCAGCGCGGGCCTGCCTCAGAAGGCGGGGTGTGCTGCAATACGAATTAGGGGTGGGGAGCCACCCTCTTCCCTGGCGCGGTCAGTATGACGCCGACTGGACAGCAGAGCGGGCCTGCGGTGAACAGGCCGCTCAAGGGCCCGTCAGCACACCCGACAAACAGGCGCTGGCTGCAACCGCGCGTGGGCATGTGCGCCCGGGTACCTCACTGAACCCTGGCGCCGCTTTGGGGCATCCTCCGCAGCGGCCCAGTGCTAGAGCTACGGGAAAGTTGCCAGCAGTTCTCGCAGCGCACGCATAATACATACACACATATCAATATATATATATATATACATATATATATGTGTACACACATACATTATATATAAATGTATGTATATATATAGAAAGAGAGAGAGAGAGAGAGAGAGAGAGAGATAAAGAGGCTTGGCGCTGGTGTGCTAGCGGTGGGCGTCGAGGCGCGCCTTGAGGCCTGCTTGGGGATAAGTCCCAAGGTGAGCAGGCGAAAGCAAGGCCCGACGAAGCTCATTTCAGGCGGTCTGTGCTCTCTGGATTCTGTCGCGACGGGGCCCTGATTGTTCCCTGGGGGCTTCGTAGGATATGAACGAGGTTGGTAGCACACTGATGCCGCGTCGTGCGCTGTTGGCAGTGGTTAGAAGTGAGGTCAGTCCCGCGATCGAGGTTGGCAGATTGAATGGCAACCGTGAGGCGTTTCGTGGCACGACTCCGCTCGGTGGACTGTACTGGAGCCATTCGGCCTTCACCCTGGTGGGTGGTGCTGAGGCCGTGAGGCCCCGTACCCTGGTGGGACGGGGTACTGGCCTGATGGCAGAGTGCTCTGCGTTGAGGGCTTGGGTGTGCGGCTGCGGTTTTCCAGCCATCGGGCTGTGGCGGCGGCACTTGCCCGCCTGGGGGCCCAGTCGGCGATTCGTCGCCAACCTCACGCGGGTCCTCTCTCAGGTCGTACGTTCCTGGGGCGGGGTCCTGGTGGTCAACCGCCTCCAGAGCCATCATCGTCCTGTGCCTTCTCGCACGCGGGGATGACGAGGGAGGGACAGTAGGGACTGAGCTACGATCGGAGTGGTCGAGCCCCCTGGTAACGTGCGCGGTAGGCGTCCTGACGCTTGGGACTGGGTCCTGGTGGCCCCCCACCTCCAGAAGCGTCCCGTGCTGTCCTGTCACGCTTTCGGCGTCGTGGTGCACAGCGTGCTGTCTTGTCGCACTGCGCAACGTGCCGTCCCGTGGTGCGAAGCTTGGTGCGCGAATGCGTCTCGGTGAACGCCGTGATGCAGCCCGTGCATCGTGGGAGGTCACGTCGCTGTGACGGCCCCGCCATCACTCCCCCGTCGAACCCCGGGGGGCCTCCGCGAGGAACCCAGTTGTCCTCCGCATGGCGCGGGGCCGCAAGGTCGCGGACATCGCCTGATGGGGGGGTTTGCTGTCTCTCTCCTGTCAGTGGTTCCACTGGATGAGCCGGGGGGGGCCCGCCCCACCTCCTGCCAGGGGTTCCGCTGGAGGCACCGTGCAGATGGCACCATCCCTGCGGCCGCCTGGCCGAGCTTGAGAGACCTCTCCAAGGCGTGGTGTGGCCAGAACCGCCACAGAGGAACCGACACCGTCGTGGCTGCTCGTCATCACGGTGCTGCTCCCAGACGTGTTGGTAAGAGGCGCGGTGATCGGTGCACTGCTCGCTCTGCTAATCACGCTCGTTGGCGTGAGGTTGCTGATGCTAAGTCCCGTCATGCCTCGCGGTGTCGCGGATCAGTTTTTGTTCGTGCTGCTCGATTCCTCCGTGCCGCTTAGCGTTGAGATCCTAGTCCTGGACGTGCTGATCGAAGGCGTGGTGCACGTAACATGTTCGTCTCTCTCTCTCTCTCTCGCAGATGTAAGGCAGCTGGTGATGGTTCCCGCGACGTTCAGCTCAACGCTATGGTGCTCGCCTCCATCCTGCTGCTGGTAGGCGGCCTGGAGGTTGGGGTGGGGTCCTGGTGGCCGCCCACCTGCAGAGGCACCATCGCCTCATAACTCGGACGCGGGAGGGAGGACGGAGGGACGGCAGGGGCTGAACTCCTTCTCGTGTGGTCGAGCCCCACGTAGCCTGCAGGGTGGGCGGTTTGGTGCCCGAGGCGGGGTCCTGATGGCCCCCCGCCTCCTGTGGCGTCCCGTGCCGTCCCGTCGCGCTTTCAACGCCGTGGTGCACGGCGTGCTGCCCCGTCGCGCTGCTCGACGTGCCGCCCTGCCGCGCGCTCCACGTCGCACTGCTCGGCGTCGCGGCGCCTGGCTCGCTGACGCTGCTCGGGGTCGGGCGCTGGTCGCAGAGGGCCGCCGTGGTTCTCATTGCACGGATCGCATCACTCGGAGACGTGGAAATGTTGGTGCTGAGTCACGCCGTCCTGCTCGGCGTCGCTGCGCTCAACTCTGTCACGTTGCTCAGGGTCCAGGTGTTGGTCGCCGACATGCTGCTGACGGACGTGTTTCTCGGAGCACTGTTGGTCTTACTCGTGAGTGTGAGGCTGTTGGTGCTGGATCGCGTCGAGCTGCTCAACGGTTTCGTGCTCGCTTTTGTCGTGCTGCACGGTGCGCCGGCTCTGGGCTCGGACGTGTTGCTCCAAGACATGGTGGTCGTTGCGCTGCTCGTCGCACTCGTAGATGTGAGGCTGTTGGTGCTGGGTCCAGTCGAACTGCTCGGCGTCTTGGTGCTCAGCTCCGTCGTGTTGTACGATGCCGACGTGCAGGTCGCGTGCGTGCTGCTGTAGAGCGTGGTGTTCGATGCACTGGTCGTCTCACTCGTACAAGTGTGGCTAATGGTGTTGGGTCCCGTCGTGCTGCTCGACGTTGTGGTGCTCAACTCCGTCGCGTTGCTCA
>CAUYUJ010019242.1:63246-105746 GCA_963575745.1 Prorocentrum cordatum | reverse complement strand
GCGAGGGTTAAGCGCTGGTATGCTCTCGATGGGAGCTTGTGCTGATGTGCGCCCGAACGGAGCTTGCCTCGGCGCTCCGCTCCCTCTGCCGCGGACTAAGCCCCCGGGTGTTCGTGAGCCCTGTCGTTGCCGCAGTTGTTTGTGCGACAGTTGTCATCGGAGATGCGAGCTCAGACACGAGCACGGGCTTCGCGTGTGCGCAGGCCGGCCTGGTGGGTCGGTCAGCCGCAGTCCCTGCAGTCGACGAGGCTGACATCTCTGTTGGCCTGGGCCCTGACGTTGACGCAAGGCCTCCTCAGGGAGGTTGGCTTCTGAGGGGGGCGAGGCGCGATGGGGTCGAGCTTGACATGTACAGGGCGGCAGTATGCCATTGGTCGTCAGCAGGACCACCCAGTACTGGTTCTGGTACCCCGCGCGCCCAATGACAGTGCCATGCTGGCCGTTGGTGGCGTTCTTTACCTGGTTGATGACCGTTGCCTCGGTGCGTTCGTGGATGGGCGGAGGCGCGGCTGGAGAGATGAGGCCTGTGGTGTCGGGAAGCGCGTCGGCCTTGGCGGGCCTTGCATTTGCTCTGGTGGGACTAGGCTCAGTCCCGAGGCCGCACGAGCGCTACCTGGTACGCTGTTCGGCAGGCCCGCCTGCAGGGGTCCCTCACGACGTCCGAATCGCCAGCTCGCGTGAGTGCTGTCGTTGGGGCAGGTGACGTGGAGCTTGGTGGTGCTGTCAGTGGCGTTTGCGCGCCGTGGGTGTCGCTGAGGCATTGCCAGGTTTCACCCTGGGCTCCACCCTGGTGGGTGTGTCCGAAGGGCTTGTCAGTGGCTGCAGCGCTGGAGTCCAGGGCCCTCTAGTGGCGCTCCACCCCCCCCGTGGCAATTGCTGCGGAGATGGCGACGGAGCCCGAATCATTGTCATTCGGTGTTTGGGCTTTGGCGGGGTGTTGGGGGATGCTGCTGGTGCGTGAGATCCCGTGGTCGGCCCCGGCGAACGGAGGGTGCGATCGGGGCGTCCCAGTTTGGTGCGTCGAGGCTGATGAGAGGGGCCGTGCCGTTGTCCTGGTGGGTTGCGGCTTTGGCCGCGAACCCTGGTGGGTCACTGCTGGCGCCCGTGTTGCATGTAAAGGCAAGTTGCACTTTGGTGCAGCGGATCTTGAATCTTGAACTGCGTGCACACTCTCATCAGCTCGCTCCTGAGCCGTGGCTGGTTGGAGCGGTGTTCTTGGTAGGTTGGGCGCAATTGGACCAGCTCGTCGTAGGCTGCAGGAGCCCGGTCAGGCCTCCTGGCGCACGAGAAGGTTCTCTGGACACGATGCTTGGCGGCACTTGCCTCGTGGCTTGGGCTGCAGTGGTACGTGAAGCACGCGGCGAGAGCTCTCAGGAGCACTGCGGCGCGCGCGGGAATCTGGAGATGACCCGGATCAGTCGCACCGTGGGATGCCGGGTGCCAGTCTCGCCATGCGCGGAAAGTGCCAATGTCTGCGCTGGGGGTTTCGCGTCGCGGCTGCGCCGCCGGGTCGGGGGCCCTCGAGCCGAGACGAGAGGGAGCGGGGGGGAATGGGGGGGGCAGGGCGGGGGTGAGGGAGAGGGAGGGGGGGGGAGGGCGGTAAAGCGAGGGATGGGTGGGAGGGCATGAGAGGGGAGTGGTGTGAGGGGGAGGGGAGGGGGGCAGGGCAGGGAGGTGAGGAGTGGCGGCGGGGGGAGGGGGGGGTGGAGAAGACCGCGGAGGGCGGAGGGGAGGGAGGGAGGTCGGTCGGTCTGTCGAGGACCTCAGGTGACTCAGTCTGCTGAGCTCTGGGGTTGTCGTGGCGACAACGGCTATCTGGGAAGGGGGGCTACGAAAACCGCTACATGCAGCTGGCTTCGGCCCCTCATTCCGGTGCTTTCCTCGATGCATCGCCAAGGGGCGCCGGGACAACTGGCTGCACAGGTTGGCTCGTGAGAGCATGTGTCCTCATCCTGGCAATTTTATAGTGGAAGTCGATTAGTGGAGGCATGCTACCAAATATTCCCAGATGTCTAACAGATGTTTCAAACATGTCTTAAATATGTTAAATCAGGTTTGAAACATGTTTAGACCATGTTTTACACATTTCAAACACATCTTTAATTCAATGATAGGATTGTTAGAGTGTCCATTGTCGTGGCATCCACAATATTAGTATCACCTCATTCAGGGGCTGGCCGATCTTCAGAACCCCCCGGTATCTGAGGGCAGGTCCCCGCGATTGGTCGATGATCTTCAGGGCGTGTGTTCGCCCAACGCGTGTTTACCACCTTCACTCCCGCCGATAGCACGCAGCCTGTGCTGGCCCTCGTTGCACGACCCGCGTCGCATCGAAGGGCTTTGGTGGGCAAGCAGTCGTTGGCGCGAACACACGTTCTGAGGATCCTCGAATTGGCACCGCCTTGAGCTCGTCATTAGACTTGGCATCGCTCGGACGTGTGCATTTTTCCTCGGCGAGGACCATCGAGGAGCATCCTTGATCATTTGGCGAAAACACCACGCACAAAACCGACATAAAACACAGGGAATGGACGTCCGAGCGAGGGCCAGTAGAAGGGACGGAGATGCGCTCGATGCAAGCCGAACAGCCAGGCGGGCGCGGAGGTCCTGGAGCCCGCGCGGCCGGTGGGCAGGGGCGGGAGCGCGGGGAGAGGCAGCGAGAGAGAGAGAGAGAGAGAGAGAGAGAGAGAGAGACAGAGAGAGAGAGAGAGAGAGAGACACACAAACGAAAGAAAGAGATGGAGAGGGACAGGGAGAGGAATGAACCACATCGAGAATATAGCGGAAAGGGGCAACCACAAACGATGGAGATGTGGGATGGGAAACAGGACGGATTGGATGGGAGCAGAGAGGCCGTGCCTTCTGGAGGTGGGGGGGCGGCAGGGGTGGGACAGGCACATCGGGAGGGGGATGCGGAGGGACTGGGAGGGATAGTAAGTGGGGGGGGGAGGGTTGGAATGGCAGGAGGAGCTGGAGGAGGAGGAGGTGGAGGTTGAGGAGGAGGAGGTGGAGGTTGAGGACGAGGAGGAGGAGGAGGAGGAGGAGGAGTAGGAGGAGGAGGAGGAGGAGGAGGGGGAAGGAAGGAGGGAGGGAGGGAGGGAAGGAGGATGGGACGGGGAAGGCAGGCGGAGGGAATGGGGCCAGGGCCCCTCCCCCTCCCCGCCTCCCCTTCGGGTGCTGGCAGGTGGTCCTGTACGTGTACCACTGGCAGGGCGTGCTGCCGAGCTACAGGCCGGGGACGGCTGGGATATTCAGACTGCAGTCCGTACTCGCTGCTACAATAAATACAGAATTGCATCTTCCCGTGATCACTGCTCCGGCTTCGAGGAGTGTGGGGAAGAGGAATGGACGGAGTGGTGGTGGGGGGGGAGAAAGAGGAAGGATGGAACGAGGGAGAAGAGGGGAGCGACCAGGCTTGGGGGCATGAGAGGAGAAGAAGGAGAAGGGACAAGGAGGGGAGGAAGGAGGGGGGGCCCCTCGTTGCCTGGCCCAAGGAAGAACCCAAGTCCCCTGTGGTGGTTTGCGAGCGAAAGTTCGAGATCCTTCTCTGGCCAAGGCCCCAGCGTGAACAAAGTGGGAGGAGGAGGGGCTCAAGAGGTTCGGGGTTCGTGGAGGGGGGTCAACCCAATGTGGCATTTGGAAGCGAACCCAGCTGGAGGCCCACACTTCCTCCTTCTATGGGCCGGCCAGCGTGATCTGGCCCTGGCCCCCGTCTTTACGATTTCCGAAAAAGTAGCCGGCGACGGTCCTCTCGCATCCTCCACTCCGTGTTGCATCTCCTCCTCCAGCAGGAGGGGAGGACAGGCGGAAGAAGAGGAGGAATAGGAAGCGAAGGAGTAGGAGGAGGAGGAGGATCAGTGTAAACCCAAAACGCATCAACGATGTTGCAACACACTCTCCCTCCAAGTTCCTTCTTTTAGGTCCTACGAAGATTTACCTCGACTGCAGGAAGTGCCGCGTTGGAAGACAACCGTCTGAGAATCCTCAGGCGTGCCAAACACCATTCGTGGGATGTCAACGCCGCTAATCAACTTTATTGTTGCGTCCTGACGATCCTGCATCGTGCTAGAACACCAGTCCTGCGAGTCCATGTAACCTCTTGCGCTCTGGCAATCGTAAGTCGTGCCAGAACACCACTTTTGGGACACCAACCAGAATTATCCTTTCTATTGTTGTGATCATTTAGGACGAATGCGGGCGGCGCTGAGGCGAGAACCGTATTTTGAAAATGAACTGCCCTCAAACCGTGGACCTCTCGTGAACTTTTGAGACGAATGTGCGCGGTGTTGAAGCAAGAGCCACATTTTGAAAAGCACCCGCCCTCCATCCGTGAAGCTGCTGCAGGTTGCAAGTCAGGATGATGAACGTCAGGAGGGAAAACAAAGCACAGACACAATTAATCGTCGTTTCCCCAGAAAATATGGGAAACTATGGATAGTGGGGGGGAAGGCAAAAACCCAGAAAATATAGGAAAATATGAGGAGTGCTTTTATTTGTGTGTATTTATTTGTGTGTCCCTGGGCTCCTTCAGAACGGTGAGGAAGTCTCAGGCGAACCGCCCAGCTCGCCCTACTGACACGTCTCGGGGTGCGACAGGGAGGAGTAATTCGTAAGGAAAAGGGATGGGGAGGAGGAGGAGGAGGAGGAGAAGGAGGAGGAGGAGCACCAATTTAATCCCAAGGCGCATCAGCGATATTGCAGTAAACCTTCCCCCACATTCCCTCTTCATAGGCTTTTCCAGAACCTGTTTCCACTGCTGCAAATGCTCCGTTGAAAGACAACCGTCCGAGGATTCGCAGCCGTGCCAAAACACCATTGCGTTCTGACGATCCTGCATCGTGCCAGAAGTCCATTCGTCGGACTTCAACTCCGCAAATTATCGTGACTGGTGCGCCCTGGCAATCCACGGTCGTGCCGGAACACTATCTACTTCTGGGACGTCAGCCACAAGAACCAGTTAGGGTTCTGTCGTGGTTTCAAATGAGTATGCGCGGCGCTAAGGAGAGGACCGCATTTTGAAATCGACACGCCCTCCATCCAGGATGCAACATTTGAGATTAATGTGCGCGGCGCAATGGCGGGAGCCACAATTTGAAAAGGACCCGCCCTCCATTCGTGAAGCTCCTGCAGAGCTTCACAGCGGATGTGCGCCGCTGGAGCGAGAGCCACATCTTGAAAGCACCCCTCTCCATGCGCGAAATTCCTGCGAACTTTCAACGGGGATGTGCGCGGGGCTGGGGCGATAGCCTTTGAAACGGCCCGCCCTCCATGCTTGACATTCTCGCAAACTTTAAAAGGCGAATGCGGTCGGCGCTATGGCGAGAAACACATTTTGAACAGGACCCGCCCTCCATGTGTGAAGCTCTTGCAAACTTTTGCGACGAATATGCGCGGCTCTGGGGCGAGAGCCACATTTTGAACATGATCCATCCATGAAACCCATGCACATTTTAAAGTGGAATGTGCGCGGCGCCCAGGCGAGAGCCGCATTGTGAAAAGAACCCGCCCTCCATCTGTTGAGCTCTTGCCAACTGTTGCAACGAATTTGCGCCGTTAGGGCGAGAGCCACATTTTGAACATGGCCCGCCCTCCATCCGTGAAGCTGTTACACACTTGTTGTAAGGAACGTGCGCAGCGCTGAATCGATAGTCGCATTTCCAAAACGACCCGCCCTCCATCCGTGAAGTTCTTGCAAACTGTTAAGACAGAGATGCGCGGCGCAACAACGGAAGCCACACTTTGAAAAGACCCGCCCTCCATCCGTGAAGCGCTTGCACACTTGTATGACGAATATGCGCGGCGTTAGAGCGAGAGACACATTTTGTAAATCGCCCGCCCTAGTCATAGTCTGTGTATAAGTCATAGTCAGCTCCACAGTCATAGTCTGTGTATCAGTTCCGTTCGAAAAACCTGGCCCGCCAGGTCTCGGGGGGCGACAGGGAGGAGTTAGTGTGAAGGCCTTACGGCCGGTGCCGCCGACCCAGAAGGACGACGACAACGACCACGACGACGACGATCACGACGACAATGACAACGACGAGCTGATGACCCTGCCACAAGCTCGGGGCATGGAGGAGGAGGAGGAGAAGGAGGAGGAGGAGGACAGGAGGAGGAGGAGGAGAAAGAGGAAGAGGAGGAGGAGGAGGAGGAGGAGGAGGTGGAGGAGGAGAGAGAGTAGCAGGATGAGGAGGATGAGGGTGGTGAGGAGCAGGAGGAGGAGAAGGGACGGAGGAGGAGGAAAATAAGTAGCGGAGGAGGAGGAAGAGGAAGAGGAGGATGAGAAAGAGGAGGGGAAATACTACTAGTAATACGACTGAGTCTAATAATAGTCAGACGACACATAAGAATTTCTTCAAGAAGAAGACACATAGTAATCACATTCATAAGGGTAATAGTACCAACAATCATATGACGAATAAGATGAAGGCGAACCGTATGATGAACACGAATACGAATATTGATAGTGCGAATCAGAAGAAAAAAAGACAAGTGCGATCTTGGCCGAAGCGGGTGGCGGACGCCACCAGGGAGGAAGCAGCCGCGGTGGCAGACCGGCACGCCCAGCGACTTTAAGTCTCCCTTCAACGGGAGAACGCGCGGGCGGTGCCGCGACGGCTGCAGCCGGCGGCTGGGGTGCCTGCTGCGCGCCTCGCAGCAGCCGCGGCGGCGGCCGCGGCCGACGCCATCTGAGTCGTCGTCGGCTCCGGTTGGCCCTCCGCCCCTCCCTTCCCCTGACGACCCCTGACCCACGACGACCCTCCGCCCCTCCCCCGACGACCCATGACGACCCCCAGTGACACGACGGCCCTCCGCCCCTCCCGCCCCCTGACGATCCCTGACCCACGACCACCCCCGACGACCCACGACGACCCCCAGCGCCACGACGACGCGCGACGAACCCCCGATCGCCGTCGACGGCCCCCGCTCCTTCCGCCCCACGCCCGCCCCCGACGTGCGCGCTTGCCTGCTGTTGCTTTTGCTGCTTCCCCTCTCCTCCTGCTTGGTTGTGTCTGCTCGTCGCGTTTTTCCTCCTCCTCGCCGTCCTCCTCCTCCTCCTCCTCCTCCTCCTCCTCCTCCTCCTCCTCCTCCTCCTCCCTCCCCCCCTCCCTCCCTCCTTCCCCACAGCCAGCTCAGAGCTGGCGTTGCCAAACAGCGTGGAGCCATCTTTGCCCGAAGCGGGAACCCGATTTTCGGCAACGCTCGCGCGACATGCTGCGCACGTGGAGGCATCGGCGTTCCTAGGTCCACTCATCCCTCTGGTGGCTGCCTAGGCGTACCCCGTTGGGACTGACGCCCCAAGTTGCCTTAATGTGTCAGCGGCTGTTGTGTCCAAAGCGATGCTTCGGTAAATTGGCAGCAGCTTGCGCTCCGTGGCCATCACATGATCCGCGATGTGGGCGCAGTTGCAAAATGACTCTGTTCGCGGTAGCCCGCCCACCACACGATCTGGTCTTGAGGCGTCACAGGGGGCGTCTTGGAGGTAGTGTATGGGCCTCTTGGGGGTTGTCTGGGAGCCTGTTGGGGGCCTTTTGGGCCTCGCTTGGGCCTCCCTGGGACCCTCTTGGGAGTTTCTTGCAGCAGGATGAGGGAATGTCCGAGCCGAAGGACCAACAAGTTGCCCTCCCGGCTCCCCCTTGGAGCTGTCTGGAGGCCCTCGTGGCCGTTTAAGGCGTTTTTTTGGGCCGTCCTTGGGCCCTCTTAGACCTTTCTCGGCAGTTGCCGAGGCCGTCCTGGGAGTATTGAAGGTTTCATGGCCCGTGTCGGACGTTGTGAAACCGCAAAAAACCAATATGGTAAAATTGAACGCTTTACGAGGGGGATGGTGCGATTTCTGCATCTTGGGGCTCCCTTGGGACGCCTCTTGGGGGCCTCTTGGGTCGTCTTGGGGGCTTCGGAGGCTGTCTGGAAGCCATCGTGGGTGTCTTGGAACGATATTTCGGCGACTCGTCGCCTTCGTGGACGGTCACGGAGGCGTTTTGGTGCCCTCTTGGTTCGTTTTGGGGCCCTCTGTTCCCCCATGACGCGTTCGGCAGTGGGTCGTGCCGGGCGAGGGGGAGGCGGTCGAATTGTTGGTTTGGGGTCCCTTGGGGGGGACTTGTGGAGGAGGAAGTATCTCACACGCCTAGAGACCCACAAGGGGTCGGCGGATTTCCTTGGGACTGGCGGCGACGACGATGACGATGACGACGACGACGACGACGACGTCGACGACGACGACGACGGCGACGACGACGCAGCGTCTCACACTCGCCGACTGGATTGGTGGATTGGTCGTCGGATTCGCAAGGGAAATAATGGACGATGGGGAGGATAATGATGAGGAGGAGAAGGAGGCTGGAAAAGTGACGAAGGAGGCGGAGGAGTGGGAGGATGACGACGAGGAGGACGAGGAGTAGGAGGAGGAGGACGAGGAGGAGGAGGACGTGGATGAGGGAGAGAAGGAGGAGGGGCTGAGGGGAGTAGGATTAGGAGTCGGAGGGCCCCGCGCAGAGGTGGGACGTCCAGGACCTCTGCCGGGCGTTCCTCGACCCCCTCTCGGAGGGGTGACTCGCCCGGCGCCGGCACGGACTCCAGGCCCGCCGGCAGCAGCACGGCTCGCGGGTCACGTCCTGTCCTCGAGGGAGCCTTGCCTGTTCTGAGGGTTTCGGCGGCGCGCCCCGGAGGGAAGGCAGAGGTGCCAGGCTTCGTCAGGTCCAGAAGGCCTCTGGCCTTCTGAGAATCAGGAGGAGAAAAAACACAGACACAATTAATCGTCGATTCCCCAGAAAATATGGGAAAATATGTGCAGTAGGGGGGAAGACAGAAACCCAGAAAATATAGGAAAATATGGGTAATCCTGTTATTTGTGTGTATTTTTGTGTGTGTGTGTGTGTGTGTGTGTGTGTGTGTGTGTGTGTGTGTGTGTGTCCCAGGGCCCCTTCAGAGAAGCTTTCACGGTCTTCTCCGAAACCGCGGGGGGCTTCTCAGAAGGCCGGATGCTTTCGGAGAAGCCCCGCCGCCTTCTGAAAAGGGCCTGCCCCTTCTCAGTTCCAGCACCCGCGCGCCGCCCAGAGTTGCTGTTTCCTGTTGTATTCGGGTGGATTAGACGCAGATTCGATACGGATTCGCCGTGGGTCCGTCGCGGATTCGGCGCGAGGAGGATTCGACGTTCGGCAGGGAGTAGTTTAAAATAGGTAAAACATAATATTGGGACAATTTTTTGAGTATTTTTGTATTTTTTTCGTTTTTGGTATGTATTCTATTTTTCGTCCAAAATCCGCCTGTAGGGGGAGATGCCCGACCTAAGAGTAGTCTCGCGTAGCGGCGCGATGGGACAGAGGATGCCCCCGAGGGTGCAGCACAACGCCGGGCGAGGAGTTCGGAGGCGCCCTTCCCCCCACACGCTGGTCGTTGAAAGCAGGTTTGTTTGGACTCCCAGGTCCCAATCTACTTTAGGCGCCTTCCTACCTCAAGAATCGATGCGCTTTTGCAATGTCTTGTTATTCTCTGGGAGGGCCTGAACTTCATCTACTTTGTCCGCCTTCCTACTTCATGTTTCTAAAAAACCGACGGGTAACCCATCTCCTCTTCCCGCTTCCGCGGAGCAGCGTCCTCCGATTGCCGCGGACGGCGCCGAGATGTTCAATGGGGCCGAGGGTCAGAGAGCGCCTTCCTTTCAGGGCCACCAAAAAAGGACCGTCAAGGTGGTCCAACGCCTCGCCGGTTCAGCCGATGAAGATGTGCAATATCCAACCATTCGCTCATGTCCAAAGTTTCGGCTTGACGCCGTGTGTGGTGCATCAGTTTCAGCTTGACCGAACAGGCTGGTTGCGCCCCTTGACGTCCGTTTGGGGTGCTCTGCAGACTTGACCCCCCAGCCCTACTCAACCGAGAAGGGACTTCAAACGCAGCTCGCCTCTCTCCTTCTCCTCTCATTCCCTTTCTGGTTCCATTTCCCCTGTATCTTGTCTTTGGTCCCTGCCCTGGCTTGGTGGGTGCTTAGAGGCTGGTTTCGAGATCATCCCTTGGGACCCTGGAGTAAGAGCGCCGATTGGTTCACCACTGCATTGCATCTCCCCGCTGAAGGCATTGCCGTCAAGGATATCCCTAGAACTATGGCGTTCTGCGTTTTTCGCAACGTGGACCCTTGAGGTCTGGACCTCTTCCCTGGTCAGTTGTTTCGTCCCAGACATCTGTTTGACGGCCCCCGAGGCCCGGCGAGAGTCTTCGGAGGCCGATCATGGCGGCGGAAACCTTCGCGTTTTGGTTTTGTCCACGACGAGAAGAGGTGGGGTGGTCCTTCCCTTATCCTCCCTTCTCTCTCCTCGTCTCTCCCTCCTCTCAGGAGCGAACGAAGGACGTACACGTACATGAATCCACGTTGGTTTCGAGAGTACGCGTTGAGCGAACGTTCGTATCACGCGGCTGGTCTCGCGAGCTGGGAAACCGTATTCACGTACGTGGTTGGGCGCGTACGCTCTTCGTAGGCTCCCTATCCTCCGTGACTACGGCCTCCTGGCGCGCGGATTTGTTGGATCTGCGTTGGACCCGCGCGCCAGGCGTGGCGTTGCAGGCACCGCCATGGGTGCCAAGCGCCGATCCAAGAAACCCGCGCGGACCTCCGAAAGTGTGTGTGTGTGTGTTCGTTCAGCTGTTTATTTCGTCACTGCCCTCTGCCCTCTCGGAGAGCCTCGCTATCGAACACGCCTACGGCGAGTCACCGCCGTCCCCTGGTTGTGGCAAGAGCTCTGCCAAGCTATCGGACCATGTGTTCCCCCAACCGTTGTGGAAACCCTTCGGGGAACGCTTGGGGGAGGATGGCTGGGAAGATCAGGAGGAGGAGGAGAAGGCGGAGGAGGAGGAGAAAGAAGGAAAGGATGAGGATGAGGATGTGGGCATCCTGGGAGCCTCTGGGGGCACTCTTGGGGCCTCCTGGGAGGTTCCTGGGAGCCTCTTGGAGGCCTCTTGGGGGCCTTTGGGGTCTTCTCGGGTGCCTCTTCGGCCGTCTCAGGGCATTTCTGGCCCGTCTGACGCCGTCGGAAGCCGTCTTAGGCGGCCTTTCTGGGCCGACTTGGAACCTTCTTGGGGTGCTCCAGGGCCGTCTTGGAGGCCATCTTGGGCGTCTTGGAGGCCTCTTGGGCCGTCTTAGGGCCCTCTTGGGGCGGTCTTGGGGGCCTCTTGGGCCGTTCTGAAGCCATCCTCGAAGCCCTTAGGGCGATCTTTCGGGGCTCTTGGGCAACGGGCCGTCGGAAGGCCGAAAATAAGCAAATGCCCACATCCTTCAAACACCTACGGAAACTCAAGATGTTGGCTTCTTCGGGCCTTCCTGGAGGCCCTCTTGGAGGCCTCTTGGGCCGTCTTGGAGACCTTTTGGGGGCCGCCTGGGCCGTCTTGGGCCATCTTAGAGCTATCTTGGGCTGTCTTGGTGGGCTCCTGGCCCGTCTGACGCCGTCGGAAGCCGTCTGGAGGCCTCTCTGGGCCGACTTGGAACCTTCTTGGGGTGTTCCAGGGCCGTCTTGGAGGCCATCTTGGGCGTCTTTGGGCGCCTCTTGGGGCGTCTTTGGGCACTCCTGGGGCGGTCTTGGGGGGCTCTTGGGCCGTTCTGGTGCCGTGCTGGAGGCCTTTCGGGGATCTTGGGCCGTCTCGGGCCGTCGGAAGGCCGAAAAGAAGCAACTGCTCAAATCCTTCAGCCGCCGAAGGGGCATTGCTGATTTTGACAGTTTCGGGCCTTCCTGGAGGCCCTCTTGGAGGCTTCTTGGGCCGTCTTGGAGACCTCGCGGGGGCCTCTTGGGCCATCTTGGGCCATTCCGATGACCCGCTCAGGTTACCAACATGAAGTGCGGGCCCCATGGGGAGGGGGCTCCCGCCTGCAACTTCCTTGCAATTCTCTCACAGACGAGGATTCCGCGTGATACTTCATTTTCAATCTTGAGGAGCCCACAACTGGCAAGAGTTTCAGGGTTCCGATGGCCCGCTCGAACTACTTACACAGAGTGCGGGCCCCATAGGGAGGGGGCTCCCACCTGAGACTTCCTCGCAATTCACTCACAGACGAGGCTCCCGCCTGATACTTCCTCCACTTTCAAACCTCAGGAGCCCAACAGTGACGACAGTTACCGGTTTCCGATGACCCGCTCGGATTACCAACATGAAGTGCGGGACCCATAAGGGAGGGGGCACTCGCCTGAGATTTCCTCGCAGTTTACTCACAGACGAGGCTCTCGCCTGATACATCCTCAAGTGTGGGTGTGAGTGAGCGGGTGAGTGAATGAGTGGGTGAGTGACTGAGGATGATGATGGTGATGATGATGATGATGATGCTGCTGCTGCTGATGCTGATGCTGATGCTGATGCTGAGGCTGATGGTGATGGTGATGGTGATGGTGATGGTGATGATGATGAGTGCATGCGTGGGTGGGTAGGTGGATGACTGAAGAGCTCGAGCAGTCCGAGGGTGTGGGCCCCTTACAACACTAAGTAGAAAACATAACTCAGGGAAGAGCATTCCTATAGGCCTACCACGACATGTTCGTATAACCCAGACATGTTCTAAGCACAAACAACTGTTCTTATACCATAGGCCCGATGTGTTAAATCAAGACAGCCCCAACCAGAACATTTCTAAGAACATGTTGTGGAAACCACACACAGGTTCTTATAACGTTGTTTGGTAGGCCTGTAGGCACGCCAGGTCGCTTCGCCACTGCTTGACACAGGTTGGGCAGGTATCCGAGGAGGGCCCCCGAACAAGAGAGGAGAACAACCGTGCAGCCCCCATCGAGGGAGGTGTTTTTCGGCGTCCTGCGCGAAGGTTTCGCCCCAGCACCAGGGGACAGCGACAGGGGACCGCCCCCAGACATTCGAGGCCCCGACTTCTTCAACGCGGGGTCCCCACCCTCTCCCCCGTGGCGGTTCTGCCATCCCGAGCAGTTGTTTGACGGTCCCGGGGCCCTGCGGGAGCCCCGGGAGGCCGAACGTGTCGTCAGAAGCTCTTCTCGCGACGCGGTCTCCCCGTGGGCTGCGCCTGGAGGCCAGCTCCAGGTCCGCCCCTTCGACTGGGACGGGCAGGCCGGGTGGCTTCCTCGCCTTATTTTTTCCTAATCTAAGATCAGGAGCGTAGGGCAGTCGGCAATGATTATTTTGCCTCTTCCAAGGAGCAGACATAATTCTTACAATGCTTGCTGAGGCCTGGCGGCCCGAAACCTTGCCACAGCGTGCCCCTCGCACTGCTGCCCCGCTCGTGTGCACGCCTGGGGCGCGGCGTCGTCCGTCGGCCTGCGGCGGACGCCCCCCCGTGGCTTCTCCGTCGGCGAGGACCACGGCGCCGGCGGCGACCCGCAACCAAAAGCCCAGCCAGGAAAAGGCATGGAGAACATGACTCGAGCAGTGGCGACGCGTCCCGGCTCGCCTCGATGTCCGCCAAAGAATGTTCTGAGGGTCTTTCTAGTGGTCTGCACGAGCCGCTCTCCGAACACCTCTGGTTGAGACCGTCTTGTTTTAGCACATCGGGCTTATGGTCTAAGAGCATTGCTCTTGTTCTTGCGACATCCGTGGGTTCTGAGAAAATTTCGTGGTAGGCCTATAGGAATGCCGGGACGGTCGGTCCCTGCTCAAAATCAGGTCAAGGCATGGAGAAGTTGACGGAGATCGTGATCAAAGGCGAGTTGGGCACCCAGGATTCCAGGGTGACTGCGATGCTCAGTGACCATGCGACGTCTCAGCTCGGCGTCGTGCTCCAGGGGGCCGCTGAGCCGCATGGGGTGCGCCCTGGGGAGCACTTCCCACTCCGGGCGCGCGGCATGTGCGCCCCCCTGAACGCGCTCGCGCCCTCGTACGGGACGGGGGCGCGGTGCTTACGTTGTGCGTGGGGCCAGGGTCGGCACTGACCCGGTCCGTGTTGAGATCCGGAACGATGCGCCCAATGCATCGCGGGGGTCGGAAGATGGCAAAAAAGGAGGTGGACCTGGTCCTCCCACGTTCCCTCCACTGCCGGGACATCTCCCAGCTGGAGCACGGGGGATCAATTCGATGCAGATCCATGGACGGGTCCGAGCGTTGGCTCATTGAGGTCGCCTTGTCCTTCCGCGTGGCAGCCGTCGCGCCGGGAGTGCGAGGTCCGCCCGACATGTCTTCTCTCGGGCCGCACCCATGCACAACCAGTTGTTCGAGGTATTCGAACTCTTTGCATGGTGCCGACGTCTGTCTTCTTCCTCCTGGTCGGCTTCTGCCTCCCCGATTTTTTTCCATGGTTGCGACACCTGGCGCCGCTACTTGGGCGCGCCTGGAGATGACATCCCGCTCAGCATGCACTACTCTCTGGGGCTCCACCGGGCTCTCGGGGCCATCGCGAGCATTGCAGCACACAGTTGCTGAAAGCCCTCCCGCTGGCGCCCACCTGGCGCCCAGTGCCAACCCTTCGCGGCTGTGTTGCGGCTCGCGGGACCACGGGTGCCCACAGTGTCTGTCGCCCGCCCTTGAGCGCGTCGGCGTGGTGGTTGGCGGGCGCAACGACAGCCGCGCGGGTGCGCTGCTCCAGAAGTTCGACCCGCACCCCGCCTGGAAGATGATCCTCCCCTGAAGGGCGGCCAAGCTGGAGTTGCGCGGCCCAGGGGGGTCCTGGACCTGGTCGCAATCGTCTCTCATTTCCCGAGGGGCGCGGAGCCTGCGGAGCATGATTGCTGCAGCTCCTCGGCGGCCGAGGTCGAGCGGGCCTCATTGTTCCACAGTCTTCGCGATTGTCTTCGTTCGCGGCTATCCCGGGCAATCGTTCCACGGTCGTCGGCGCTAACGGTTTTAGGTGGCTTTTCAATTGCGTCGCAAATATTTCCGATCGCATTTCGACGACTTCGGACACTGGCACGGGTGGAAGAACCGCGGGCGAGGAACGACATCGCCAGAGCGTGGTCAGCATTCCCCTTCGGGCTCACGGAAAGGTTTCGGCAAACTCGAATGTCAAGTTGGACAGGGTGCACATGAATCACGACATAACAAACCAACGCAATCGCTAGTTGCGCGCCGTCGCCTTGGGGTGGAAACCGCATCTTTCGGCTCCCCGACCCGATGTCCCGCACGGGTCCTCAACAGCGCGCTCTGGCCATCCGCCGCGCCCCGGAGTTTGCACTGCAGCATCCTGACTTTCAATGCCGTGTGACCCTTGAGTACCACGAGAAAGTGACTGCTTCCACGGCGACGTCTGCCTCGCCCAGCTCCAGATGTCCAAGGAGGTGGTTAAGAATGTTGTCCGTTGAATGGCCGCCGACCGCGATGCCCTTCTTCCAGCCGAAACACCCGAGGACCGGTTAGGCATCGCCATGAAGTTCGTCCGCTCCATCGATTGCGGGTTCTTTGGGGAGGTGTTTAAGGGCTTGGCACGCTATCCTAGCATCCGCGACCTGACCTCCAGAGCCTCCAATCCGTGCGAACTTTCTGGCCACCTTTCAGTTCGACCCCGCGGTCTCCGCCGACGCGCCGCAGAGCTCGCTCGCGATCGCGCGCTGGATGAGCTCGCCGCTGCTTGGGTCCAGGAGGCTCCGCTGGCGGCGAATGAGGGGGATGGCCGTGCCCGTCGAACTCGCAAGCGTGGCGCTCGGCTGCTGCACCGTCTTGCCCCAGGGCGATCGGCGTGCATTTCTGCTGTGGCGGGTGCCCAGGGCTTGGTGAAGACGAACACGGAGGACTCGATTAATATCCTCCGTTCCCATTGGAAGAGCGCGCTTCATTGCCGGGGCCGCGACTCGGCCCCCCCCCCGTTCCAGGGTTGATCAAGACCAGGCTGCTCGGGGGCCAGGCACCCCGCTGCGGGGCTTCCCCCCGTCTCTGGCCGCGGCGCCGCCGCGTCAAACGCGCCCTCGAGCTCGCCGGCAACGCTGCCCCAAATCCAGACGGCATCCCGTTCAAGGTGTGGCGTCTTTTCGTTGATTTGGCGGCGGGCCTCGTATTCGGTCCATTCGAGGGCCTCGTCGTCGCGGGTGCCTTGGGCGAGCTCGCTTCCCTTGGGTTCGAGTTCAATGCGAGCCTCTTGCACCTGCTGCCGAAAAAGGCAGTCGGCGCTACAGATGAGGGCGTTCTGGTTTACAGCGCCAGTGCCGTGCAGCTACTGAAAGTGGTGAGCGCGGACAACAGGATTATCTCCAGAGCGGCGCGCCTGTTGCGAGAGCCGGCCTTGCCCCCGAGGATCTCGCGCGGCCAGCGCGGTTTTTGCATGGGAGGTCCATGGTCACCAACGTCGTCGACGTGGAGGAGGCCATGTGCGTCTACGCGTTCCTGCTCATGGAGCCCCTCGCAATCTTCGTGGACTTCGAGGTGGCCTTCCATTCCCATGGAGCACGGCTTTCTGCTTGAGTTCTTCGCGGTGACTGGGTGGCCAGACTGGTTGCTGCGATACCTCTACGTGTTGCGCGACATCGACGTTTGCGCGATCGCGTTCGGCGGCGCGCTTGTCTAGGGGTTTGTGTCCACGCGGGGCACCCCGCAGGGTTGTCCTCTGCCGCCTTCGCTGTTAGCTGCGGCGTCGGACCTGCTGCGGGAGCGCGTCGGGCGCCTCTGCCTGGCGACTCGTCGCGCCTGTGCGGGCGACGCGGCGGCGATGCTCCGCGGTGGTCTTCGTTCCGTCTGCTTCGCCTGGTTCGCTGGCGTATGCGGCCTCGGCCTCAGCATCTCGAAAACAGTCGTTGTTCCTCTCTTCGACGTGGAATTGCTTGTTGTCCATTCTGGCGCCGCGGAGCGCGTCCCTGGTGGGGCCACATAGGGATAGCCCTTCGCCCTCGTTGCCTTTGTTTGTGGTGGGCCTGGGCCAGGCAGAACTTGCACGGGGCATTCCGCTCAGAAAGTTTGGCGAGCGACTGTACCTGGAGGGCGACTGGCGCTGGGCTTCGCCTCGCGGCAGCGGCGCACCTTGCGCGCGTCATCAGTGCACTCTGGTTAGAGGCCTAGCTGGGGCGGGTCGCCGCGGCCGCGCGCTCTCCGTCGGCAAGTGCCCGGGCGGTCAAATTGGATGACTGCAGGAGTATTGCAGTCGCTTGCGGACCTAGGCATGAATTGCGAGCTCGTCCTTTCGCTGCGTGTGCAACCGCTGCCGCGGCCAGGACATTCGCGCGCGAGGGCCGCCTCGGTGGCGGGCCCTGGGCGCGGGGGCGTTGCCGGCGGCCGCTCTCGCGACTGCGTAGCTCCGATGGTGCCGGTCTGCGCTTGGCCGCGTGGATGCGGAACTGCGCGCTCTGCGCGCTCGTCGAGGCGGCGGGCGCGCTCGCAGCGGCCGGTCGTTCGGCGGGCGCCGCGGTTCCCCTGCTGGCTGCGGACCCACTGCGCGAGGAAACAGGGCCAATCTGGCAGAGGCGGGCCGCGGCGATCCTGTGCCCGCGCGCCTCGGCGGCACTCTCGCACGTCCGCGGACGCCTCGATCGCTGGCCGCTGTCCCTTCCGACGAAGGTATCTATACACCACCACCGTGCCAGGCCAGGGCCATCCTGGGCCCCAGGATGGTGTGCAGACCCTCCTGGCTTCGGCCAGGGGGGCGTATACACCATGCCAGGGCCAGGATGGCCCTGGCCTGGCACGGTGGTGGTGTATGGGTGCCTCCTGCGTATCCTTTCCTCCTGGGCAACGCCCTGCGGGGTTGGTCGCGTCGGCCGGGTGCTCGGCGCAAGAGGCGCGCCGCGCGTTCCAGCGGCTTTCGTCGGGGCGGCCTTTCTCACGGGGGGCGCGCGGCCCGCCGCTTCCAGCAGAGCGCCGGTTGCCCGCTTAGGTTTAAGTCGGGCGTGTCCCCCCACAGGGGGGTTTTCGACGACAAATAAAAAATATCCAAAAACACACCCAAAAGGTCAAAATATTTAAAACATAGTCCTCGTGCTATTTTTGGATTATTTTTTGGTTTTATTGAATCGCTTCGCTCATTCCGCCGGCCCGTATTGTGCCATCGCGGGGTCTTGGGGGGTCTTGGGAGCCCTTGGAAGCTTCGTGGGAGCTTCTTGGGAACTTTGGGAGGCCTCGTGGATGGCTCTGGGTGGGCCCTCTTGGTGGTCTCTTGGGGGGGGTCTGCCTGGCCTCTTGGGGGCCTCCTGGGAGCTTCCTGGGGGTCTCTTGGGGGCCTCTTGGGGCTTTCTTGCGGCCTGTTGGGGGCCTCTTGGGGCTCTCTTGGGGGCTTCGTGGGGCTACTTGGGGGCTTGTAGGGGCATTTCGGGGGCGTGTTTGGGCGGGAGGCTCAAAATTTCCGTTCAGGTTGCCCCTGTGGACCTCAATCATGGGGCCGTCTTGGGGCCTCTTGGACCGTCTTGAGGGTTTCTTGGGCCTTCTTGGAGCGCTCTTGGGCCGTCTTTGAGCGGTCTTGAGGGTCTCTCGGGCCGTCTTGGGGTGATCTTGGGGGCCTCTTGGACCGCCTTGAAAGGTGTGAAAGACGAAGAGGCGGATATGTTAAAAATGCACGCTTTCCTAAGGGAATGAGACGATTTTTGCTTGTGGGAGCCCTCTTGGGACGCCGCTTAGGGACCTCTTGGGGCGTCTTGAAGGCCTGTTGGGCCGTCTTGAGGCCATCGTAGGCGCTTGGGGGTGATATTTCGGCGTCTCCCAGCTCTCTTGGACTGTCTGGAGGGCTTCTCGGGCCCCTCTTGGACCGATTTGGAGCCCTCCTGGGCTCCGAAACAGAGTTCTTGAGGGTTTCTTGGGCCTTCTTGGAGCGCTCTTGGGCCGTCTTTGAGGGTCTTGAGGGTCTCTCGGGCCGTCTTGGGGTGATCTTGGGGGCCTCTTGGACCGCCTTGAAAGGTGTGAAAGACGAAGAGGCGGATATGTTAAAAATGCACGTTTTCCTAAGGGAATGAGACGATTTTTGCTTGTGGGAGCCCTCTTGGGGCGCCGCTTAGGGACCTCTTAGGGACCTCTTGGGGCGTCTTGAAGGCCTGTTGGGCCGTCTTGAGGCCATCGTAGGCGTTTGGGAGTGATATTTCGGCGTCTCCCGGCTCTCTTGGACCGTCTGGAGGGCTTCTCGGGCCCCTCTTGGACCGATTTGGAGCCCTCCTGGGCTCCGAAAAAGAGTTCTTGAGGGTTTCTTGGGCCTTCTTGGAGCGCTCTTGGGCCGTCTTTGAGCGGTCTTGAGGGTCTCTCGGGCCGTCTTGGGGTGATCTTGGGGGCCTCTTGGACCGCCTTGAAAGGTGTGAAAGACGAAGAGGCGGATATGTTAAAAATGCACGGTTTCCTAAGGGAGTGCGACGATTTTTGCTTGTGGGAGCCCTCTTGGGACACCGCTTAGGGACCTCTTGGGGCGTCTTGAAGGCCTGTTGGGCCGTCTTGAGGCCATCGTAGGCGCTTGGGGGTGATATTTCGGCGTCTCCCGGCTCTCTTGGACCGTCTGGAGGGCTTCTCGGGCCCCTCTTGGACCGATTTGGAGCCCTCCTGGGCTCCGAAAAAGAGTTCTTGAGGGTTTCTTGGGCCTTCTTGGAGCGCTCTTGGGCCGTCTTTGAGCGGTATTGAGGGTCTCTCGGGCCGTCTTGGGGTGATTTGGGGGCCTCTTGGACCGCCTTGAAAGGTGTGAAAGACGAAGAGGCGGATATGTAAAAAATGCACGTTTTCCTGAGGGAATGGGACGATTTTTGCTTGTGGGAGCCCTCTTGGGGCGCCGCTTAGGGACCTCTTGGGGCGTCTTGAAGGCCTGTTGGGCCGTCTTGAGGCCATCGCAGGCGTTTGGGAGTGATATTTCGGCGTCTCCCGGCTTTCTTGGACCGTCTGGAGGGCTCCTCGGGCCTCTCTTGGCCCGTTTGGAGCCCTCCTGGGCTCCGAAAAGGGACCTTGCCGGGACCTTGCCGGGACCTTGCCGGGACCTTGCCGGGACCTTGCCGGGACCTTGCCGGGTCCTTGCTGGGACCTTGCCGGGACCTTGCCGGGACCTTGCCGGGGTACTTCTCGTCTGGGGACCCCCAGGGCCCGCCCCGCGCGCGCGAACTAGAAATATTGTTGAGCAATTACCGGAGATCTTAGCACGCCTCTGGCCCGTTGGGCCGGCGAATTTTTGGTGTTTTTTATTTTTCGTTGAAAATCCCCCTGTGGGGGGACAGGCCCGACTTAAGCTTAGGTGCTGGCGTGGCGAGGACAGCGGCGGCGTCGACCATTGCCGTTGCGGTGCGACGTACCATCGTTTCTGCACTCGTTATGCTGGGCTGGCCGCCCCAGCAGCCGAAGACGAATTGGTGTGCTCCCTGTGCCTCGTGCGCTCGACTCTGAGCATGCGCGTCGACGCTGGTGCCTTTGAGTGGGCCATGTTCTTGCGAGGTCTCAGTGCATCTGCTGTGCATCGCGTTCAAGCCGCGGTCCGCCCGTGCACCCTGCGCATTGCCGAGGCCGCGGGATCACTCCGTTCCATGATCCATGATGCGGGATGGCGCGCGCGGGCGCCATGAGTTTCAGTCGGTACACCGTATGGCGCGCCACCAGCAGCGCGGGCAATAGTCAGTTGTGTCATTGCCGTTCCCTCCTTTCCTCCTTACCCCATTGCGCCGTCAACTGCGAAGTCTGTTGTTATCGGCTCCGCGCCTTGCCCGCCATCGCTGCGGAGATGTCGGCCGCGCGTGTTACTCATTCGTTGCGTTCCAGATCTCTTCGTGATGCGCGGTTTCTGGCCACATTTGGTGGCCTTCGCGACAGCTTTGTGGCATTTTAAGCGCACGTGGTCATTCATTCGGCTTGTGCCCAGATGGCTGTCCAGAACCAATCGGTACAAATTTGGGTCTGTTTCCTGCTGTGCCGAGCCCGGGGCCATGGCCAAGTTTCAGGGCCGTCCTTCTGCACCCCGTTTTAGGAATTAAGGTGTCCTGCTCCTCCCTTTTCTCCTCCTCCTCCTCCTCCTCCTCCCGTCCTTCTGCTCTTCCATTCCCCCCACGTGCTAGTGCGTGTGATGTTCGTTCTGATCAAGCCAGGTGTGTGTGTGTGTGTGTGTGTGTGTGTGTGTTTGTCTGTGTCCACACAGGCACCGTGCTAGATGAGACGAACGCAGGGTGTTCTCGTATATGCCCTGCCGTCCTCCCTCTCCTCCTCCATTTCCGGCCCTGTTGGCTCGCCTCGAGCACGCCATTTTCAAAGTATTTTGTGGTGCCTCTCGGGCATAAAAAACTCGGGATATTTCTCCGTGTTGGCTCCGTTTGTGTGGAACTCGTTTCGTGAGCATCCCGCTTGCGCTGCATCGGAAAAATAACCACCGGCTCGGGGATTGACCTTCGGGGGTGCTTGCCTTTGGCAGGCGGTAGATATGGATCTGCTCGTGGCTCCTGGGGCCAACATATGCCCATGTCCACTGCCCGCTGGGATCCCAGGGCGTCGGTTCTGTAGGCGGTTGGTACAGTGAGGGCGCGCAACAAGACACCATATACTATTCGTCCGGATACCCTGGTTTTCTTCGCTCCGCGCGCTGCGCGGTGACATCCCGCGGCCGTCAAAGGAGCTGCTGCGTTCAGGGTGCTCCGTGCTTTCCCTCAGGTGCGCTTCGCGCGTGGCTTTTCAGGGTTGGGCTTCTTGCAGGGGTTTCTTGCGACCGCGCCTGCACTGTGTGGATCTACCCCCGCTTCGCATGCCAAACACCTCACCCTCCCGCAGGGCTGGACCTAAACGGTGTTTTTTGGCGATTTCGTGGGCCGTTTTCGTTTTGACTTCGTTTTGCGAGGTAACATGACAACAACACGAAAACGGAAAACACCGTTTAGGTTCAGCCCTGCCCTCCCGCCTCTTCTCCGTGAGGCATTTGGTCCAGGCGCTTCCGGCCCGACCGCCGGCCCCGATGAGGAGGAGGGCCGCCGGGCTGGCAGCCCTCGGCGCCGTCGGGGTCGGGGTGCTCGGCGCGAGGATGAGCAGAAGGAGTTCGGGGCCGAGGCACCCACCCGGCGAGGTCTTCCAGAGGAGGACAGTGTGCCCATACCGCTACCGTTCCCTCGTTCTCCCATTTCTGGGCCTCCTGGGAGGCCCTCGTCGCCACCGCTGGATTCGCCTCGAAATACTAGTCAGAACGCAACCCAGGAGAGGTCCGGAAAGTAACGGTATCGGTACCCTTGTGTGTCCCCGGTACTCTCCCTCCCCCACCTCTCCTCTGCCTCCTCAGTCCTCCTCACTTCCCCCGCGCTTTGTCCTCTTCGTCCTCGTCTTTGTCCTCGTCCTTTGCCTCCTCCAGTGTCCTCCTGATGCTGCTGTTGCTCCTCCTCCTTTCTGTTTGCGGTCTCCCACATCTGCACATCCTCCCATTGCCCTCGTTACTCCAAGGTCCTCCAAGTTCTTCCGCCCACGCCACACCTCGTCCTCGTCGTTCTCCTGCCTCCTTCCCTCCATCTTCCCTCCCTTCTCTCCTTCGCCTCCTCGTCCTCTCCTCCTCCTCGTCCTCCTCGTCCTCCTCCTCCTCCTCCTCCTCCTCCTGGGCCTCTTCTCCTCTCCTCCTCCGCCTGCTCCTTGCCCCTATCCCTGCTCCCCTCGCAGCGACGCAGCGCCGCAGCACCTCGCCGAGACCCGCGCGCCCAGCCCCTCCCGAGAGGAGCCTGCACGGCGCCCCGCTCGACGCCGCCGCCCTCCACGGCGCGCTGCTGCGCCGCGTCGGGGGCGACGGACCGGCCGCGTGGTCCGCGGGCCCCCCCCGCGCCGTCGGCGACGAGCTCACGCTGCGCGAGGCGGCGCGCGGCCGGTGCTCCCAGGGCGGCAGACGCGTGTCCGCCGCGTCCGCGGCCTCGCGGGCCGGGCCCCTGGGCCGCGACCCCGCGGGTGCGGGGCGTTTTTTTGTTTTGTTTTTGTTTTTGTTGTTTCCCCCCCCCCCCCCCGCGGATGCCCCGCGCGGAGCCTGTCCCCGCGCCGTCAGCGACGGGCTTACGTCAGGAGGGAAGAAAACACACAGACACAATTACTCGTCGATTCCCAAGAACATATGGGAAACTATGGGAAGTACTCCTCCTCCTCCTCCTCCTTCGATGTCTGCGGGGAGGGCTTCGAAAACTTCTCAGAAGGCCGCAAGGCTTCCGGTTCTTGAGGAGGGCCGCCCCCTCTCTCGCTTCCCCCTGGGCTTCAGTCGGGCCTGTCCCTCTACAGGGGGAGATCCAAAAATAGTCAAAAAATAGTCAGGGGGCGATTTATTTTACCATTCTTGAGCATTTTTTTTTTTATAATTGTTAATTTTTCGTTCAAAATCCGCCTGTAGGGGGACAGGCCCGACTTCCCCTGGGCTGGCCGCCGAAATCTCCATCCGATCGATCCGATTCGACGTCGATTCCGGCCAGCCCGATCCGACCCGACTGAGACCCAGACATCGGGCGTCTCGACAACATCGAGACGCAGGTTTTTCGCCGTTTTTGCCCTCTCGGGGCCCTCGCCGGGCCTCGGGACCGTCAAAAAATGACTCGGGATGCCGGGGACGTGGTCGGGAGGTCGGGGGCCCACGTCTCGAAAAATTCGAGACGTTGGATGTCCAGGGAGGGGGCCCGAATCGGGGGGGGTGCACCCCCCTCAGGGGGGGGGAGGTTCGAACCAGGGGGGCCACCCCCTCTGAGTTGCAGGGTGGTGGTGGTGGTTCGGTTACGAACCGGGTCTCCCCATCCACTCTGTCCCAGGGGCCGGGTGTCGTACCCGGCCCGCCCCCTTCTGTCCAAGGAGGGGGGCTCGAATTGGGCCCCCCCTTCCGCCCCCCCCCCTCAAGTTACAGGGGTGGGTTCGAACACGGAGGGGCTTCCGATCATCGAGCCGATTCGACATCGATTCCGGCCAACTCGATTCGATCCGATTCAATTCCGATTTTCGAAAGAGTGTGTTCTGTGGACGCTGGGAATGGAATGTGGGGGGGTCGAACCGGGGGGGGCCCCCCTGAGATGGGAGGGGGGGAGGTCGATTCAGGGGGGTGCCCTTCCCTCTAGGGGGGAGGTTCGAACCAGGTGGGGCCACCCCTGGAGATGCAGGGGTGGTGGTGGATCGGTTCGAACCAGGGGGCCCCCCTCTGTCCCAGGGGGGGAGGTCCGAATCGGGGGGTCGAACCGAAGGCCCCCCCCCCATTCTGTCCAAGGGGGGATTCGAACCGGGCCCCCCTTCCCCCCCATCTCGTGTGTACAGGAGGGGGGGGTTCGAACCGGCCTCCCCCTTTTGTAACCGACGACCGGCGCCAGCGCCGTCGGGCAGCGACAACCAGGGGGGCCTTCCCCTGCAACCGACGACGGCGAGCGCGGGCGCTGGCGCCGTCGCCGTCGGGCAGCGACGACGACGGCGACGACGACGACGACGACGGCGGCGGCGGTGACGACGATGACGGCGGCGGCGGCGACGGCTTAGGCGACGGCGACGACGACGACGGCGCCCGCGCTGGCGCCGTCGGGCAACGACGACGATGACGACGCAGACGACGACGACGGCGACGGCGACGGCGACGGCGACGGCGACGGCGACGGCTACGGCGACGGCGACGGGTGCGGGCGACGGATGCGGACGACGACGACGACGACGACGACGACGACGACGACGACGGCGGCGGCAGTGCCGGTGGCGGCGACGGCGACGGTGACGGCGACGGCGACGGCGACGGCGACGGCGAGGGCGACGGCGACGGCGACGACGACGACGTCGACGACAACGACGACGACGACGGCGACGGCGGCGGCGGCGACGGCGACGGCGACGACGACGACGTCGACGACAACGACGACGGCGACGGCGACGGCGGTGGCGGCGGCGGCGGCGGCGGCGGCGACGGCGACGGCGACGGCGACGGCGGCGACGGCGACGGTGACAACGACGGCGACGGCGACGACGGCGACGGCGACAACGACGGCAAAGACCACGTGCAAAGGGCCCCCCCCCTCCCTGGGTTGCAGGGGGGCTCGGACGGGGAGGGCCCCCGCCCTCGGCGCCGGCGCCGGGACGGCGACGGCGACAGACGACGACGCCGACGCCTACGTTTAAGTCGGGCCTGTCCCTCTACAGGGGGAATGTGCAAAAATAGTGTAAAAATAGTCTGGGGTCGTTTTTTTTGTTTTTTTTTTTCTGTCGAAAATCCCCCTGTAGGGGGACACGCCCAACATAAGCCTACGTCGGAGACGGCGACGGCGACTGGCGACGACGACGACGACGCGCACAGGAGGGGTGAGAGGGGGGCCTGGTTCAAACCTCCCCGCCATTGCAACTCGGGGGGGCCCCTCGCGGTTTGAACCCCCCGACCTTGCACCTCAGGGGGGGCTCCCCTCGTACGATTACAACCAGGTGTGTTTTCGTCAATAGGCTTGCCTCAGGGGTCCTTACTCGGGGGGGGCCGTTACCGGTTCCTGGGAGGTTCCTTTGGTTCCGCGTGTTCCCCGGGTTCCCGGTGACTCGGGGGGCTACTTTGCCCGTTCTTCGGAGGTTCCTCGTGTTCCCCGCCCCTGGTGCCTCCGATTCTTACGTTGCCCGTTCCTCGGAGGTTCCTCGGTTGTTCCTAGGGTACCTCGGGTTCCTCGGGTTCCCCGGGTTCCCATGCCAAGCAATGCCAAGCAATGCCAAGCAATTCCAAGCAATGCCAAGCAATGCCAAGCAACGCCAAGCAATGGTAAGCCATGCCAAGCAATGCGAAGCAATGCCAAGCAATGCCGAGCAATGCCAACCCATGCAAAGCAACGCCAATCAATGCCAAGCAATGCCACAGACTGCCAAGTAATGCCAAGCAATGCCAAGCGATGCGCTCAGCGATGCGCCAATGCAGTAGGCTTTCCCCTAGTTGGGGTCGGGCTGGATACATGTGCATTTCACCCGACATGTAACGTTCGCTATGTGTATACACATCATCTACAAAGCTAAACTGACTTGCGCGTCGATTCCTGAATAAGCAGATTTCCAGAACCATGTGTATCGTAATACTCCAATGGCGCCCTCGCACAATATAATTCAATCTTTATTTCATCCCCACAATGGAAATCACTTTGACGGTCATTTGCACATTGATTTCACATGTAATAGTTTTCCATAGGCAGCGCCGCGACGGCCATATAATCTTACCAGGAAACAAGAAAACGCAGGACAAACGATAATGCGTTGTATCTGTAAACCAGAAAAAACAGAAACATGAACAAACATAAACAGCAGGAAACACCCGTGTTTGTCACTGTTTGTAAGTTCAGTCGAACACGCAACATTTAATGTATCAAAGCAAAGGACCATGTGAACGCACCGTCTATTCTACTGTTTTCCATGTTTCGTTTTCCTGGTAAGTCTCCGCGGCCTCAGGGCGCCGCCTGTAGTATGCACCACAATTAGAATTAATCCGAAAACCTCCACACTAAAAGTTAATGTGTAACACCCCACACTTACAATCAATGTTATTCCCATGTGCATATTGAGTTCAAGTGTAAGGATTCTTCAGGGGCAGCGCCTCGGCGGCCGCGGAACCTTACCGGGAAAGCCGGAAGCACAGGATAAACAGTAAACCAAGTGTACCTTCACATGGAAACTTCGAAAACCAACATAACATTTGTGACTGTCATTGTTGAGCAACAGTCACAGGTGTTCCCCAGTGTTTCTTCATTTTCCCTGTGAAGGCATATTCATATATACATTGTTTCCTGTTTGTTTGTTTTCCTGATAAACCTCCGCGGCTTCAGGGCGCCGCCAGTAGTATGCACCATACTTGTGTAAGCCCCCCACAGTTAAAATCTAATTGATGTCCACGTGCAACTTGATTTCGAGTGTAAGGAATTTCTAGAGGCAGCGCCGTGGTAGTCGCGTGGAAATCGGGATATCAGCAACCCAGGTGGGGCGGCGGAATTGGCCGAACGCCAATCGATCCGCCGCCCCCTGTGGTCTTGCCACAGGAGTGCCTGGCGTGCTAAACCCTATGCTCGGCTTGGTTTGGGTTCTTTTGCCAACAGAACTCCCCCTGGGGCTTCGGCCGATGCCGCCGGCCACACTGAAGGCTTGCCCAGAGGTGGTTGCCAACGTGTTTCCCGCTCCAGATGGCTCCAAGATGGTCCGACATGATCTCCAAGACGGCCAAGATGGCCCTCAAGTTCGCCTGGCCCTCAAGTTCGCCTACTATGGTCCAAGACGGTCCCCAATACCGCCCCAGAGCGTCCAAGATGCCTCCAAGCTTGCCCAAGAAGCCTCCAAGACGGCCCAAGATGGCCTCAGGATGACGGCAGACGGCCCAAGAGGCCTCCAAGAGCCCTCCTAGACGGCCCAAGAGGCCTCCAAGAGGTCCTCTAGGAAGGCCCGGAGAGGCCAACATCATTGCTCGTTCCTTGGTTTTTGAAGGATTTCGGCATTTGCTTCTTTTCGGCCTTCGGATGGCCCAAAACGGCATAATAGCCCCCCGAGATCGCCTCCAGATGGTCTTGGCGGCCTCCAAGGTGGCTCCATGACGGCCCAGGAGGCCCCGAGACGAACCCAAGATGGCCTCCAAGACGGCCAAGACGGTCTTCAAGTTCGCACAAGATGGTCCAAGATGGTTCCACCAACGGCCCAAGAGCGTCCAAGATGCTTCCAAGCTTGCCCAAGAAGCCTCCAAGACAGCCCAAGATGGCCTCAGGATGACGGCAGACGGCCCAAGAGGCCCCCAAGAGGCCTCCAAGACGGCCCAAGAGGCCTCCAAGAGGCCTCCAAGAGGTTCTGCTGGAAGGCCCGAAGAGGCCAAATTCATTGTTGGTGATTTTGGCAACCATTTGGCATTTGCTTCTTTTCGGCTTTCGGACTGACTGTCCAAGATGGCCTCATAGCCCCCCGAGATCGCCTCCAGATTATTTTGGCGGCCTCCAAGGTGGCTCCATAACGGCCCAGGAGGCCCCGAGACGGCCCCAAGATGGCTTCCAAGACGCCAAGATGGTCTTCAAGGTAGCCCAAGATGGTGCAAGATGGCTTCCACCACGGCCCAAGAGCGTCCAAGATGCCTCCAAGCTTGCCCAAGAAGCCTCCAAGACAGCACAATATGGCCTCAAGATGACGGCAGACGGCCCAAGAGGCCTCCAAGACGGGCCCCAGAGGCCTCCAAGAGGTTTTCCAGGAAGGCCCGAAGGGACCAAACTCATTGCATGCGTAGGTTTTTCAAGCAATTCGTCCTTCCGACGGTGCAAGACGACTTCAGAGGGCCCAGAAATCGCCTCCAGATGGCCCCTGCGGCCTCCAGGATGGCTCCATAACGGCCCAGGAGGCCTCCGATGGCCCCGAGAGGGCCCCAAGATGGCCCAATATGGTTTCCAAGACGGCCACGATGGCCTTTAAGCTCGCCCAAGATGGTGCAAGATGGCTTCCACCACGGCCCAAGAGCGTCCAAGATGCCTCCAAGCTTGCCCAAGAAGCCTCCAAGACAGCCCAAGATGGCCTCAGGATGACGGCAGACGGCCCAAGAGGCTCCCAAGATGCCTCCAAGACGGCCTCCAAGAGGTTCTGCTGGAAGGCCCGAAGAGGCCAAACTCATTGTTGGTGATTTTGGCAACCATTTGGCATTTGCTTCTTTTCGGCCTTCGGACTGACTGTCCAAGATAGCCTCATAGCCCCCCGAGATCGCCTCCAGATGGCCTTTGCAGCCTCCAGGATGGCTCCATAACGGCCCAGGAGGTCCCCGAGACGGCCTTAGAGGGCCCCAAGACGGCCAAGATGGCCTCCAAGACGCCCATAACGGCTTCCAAGACGGCCGTGACGCACCCCAAGAGGTCCCCAAGTCGGTTCCGAGAGGCTCCCAAGACGGCCTCCGACAGCGTCAGACCAGCCAGGAACGCCGCAAGACTGGCAAATATTCCACCTCCACCTCCTCCTCCTCCTGCTCCTGCTCCTCCTCCTCCTCCTCCTCCTTCTCCTGCTCCTCCCCCTCCTCCTTCCTCCTCCTCCTCCTGCTCCTCCTCCTCCACCTCCTCCCTTTTCCTGATCCTCCCCCGCCGGGGACTCCAAAATGGTTTCCTCCTCATCCTGTTCCTCCTTTTCTTCGTCCTTCTCCTCCGCTTCTTCTCCTCCTCCTCCTCCTGCTCCTCCTCCTCCTGCTCCTCCTCCTCCTGCTCCTCCTACTCCTCATCCTCCTCCTCCTCCTCTTCCTCCTCCTCCTCCTCTTCCTCCTCCTCCTCCTCCCCCTCCTCCTCCTTCCTGATCCTCCACCGCCGGCCGCTCCTCCTGTTTTTTTCAACGGCGCGATCATCTCTCGGGTCCGCTCCGCTTCGATGCCGATTCCGTATTCGATGCAGCCCGAGCCGCTGCAGAGCTCGTTTCGGTCCGATTCGCCGATTCGGTGATGACTGATCCTGGCGAGGCGGCGCGCGGCCGGCTCGCGCTGGTGATGGTGGTGCGCCGCCCAGGCTGAGGCCTCTGCCGCGACGAGGCCCCGGAGCATGGATGATCCTCAGGGCGTGAGCTGGCCCAGGAGGAGGAGGAGGAGGAGGAGGAGGAGGACGAGGAGGAGGAGGAGGAGGAGGAGGAGGAAGAGGAGAGGAGGAGGAGGAGGGAAGGAGGAGGAGGAGGAGGAGGAGGAGGAGGAGGAGGAGGAGGAGGAGGAGGAGGAGGAAAGGAGGAGGAGGAAAGGAGGAGGAGGAAGAGGAAGAGGAAGAGGAGGCCGCTGTGAGTGCGAGGCTGTGAGTGCCCTGCCCAGGTGTCATGGCGCCAAAATCGCAGAGCGGAGGTCTTTCGGACAACAATCGGATGGGCCCCGTTTTGGTTTGGCCAGGAATGGAGTTTACATAGAACCCACGTGCAATTCACTTCGTTTTTTCACTCGCCGTTTTTGGGGTTTGCATTGACAGCAATCCAAGCAAAAATCCGCTGCAGCACGTCTGCAAGGTCGATGCAGTGACCAGGGTACGTCTGCCCCGCTCAGATCGTCCTCTGAGGCCCTCGTCGCCGCGCTCTTCGGTAGCTCAAAGGTGGGGTCCTGAGGGGTGGGGTCCTCAGGAGGCGGTGCCTCAAGCAATGTAAATCCTTCCTTGGATCCCTTTCTATCCTTAGGCCCCCATCCCTGAAGACTCCATCTTTGGACCACCGAGTCCTGCTCGAAATCATGGTCGAATTCAGTCAGGCCGTTATTTTTGCGGGTCCAGGTCCATCGGTTTCGGTCCCAGGCCGCTTTCACTAAAGGGAGGTTTATTAAAGGGAGGTTTGTCCACCGCCGAATGTGGGCGGCGCGAGTGCGCATCGGCGCGAAGGTAGCTGCGCGTCGCGCATCGCGGGGCGTGGTGCGCGAAGTTCGGTTACCTAGTTCCCGGGGCCCGCTTGACTCGGTATCGTTTAGCCGATCCCCATCCCCGTGTCCATCCCCCTCGAGAACCCCACCAATTTGCCACCCCAGTTGAGGATACACCCCTCGAAACCCAAAGAGAACGACCTATATCCCCATCCAGGGGGGTGAATCGGCCAGCGGGGTCCAGGCCACGCCGCTGGGGGTGGGGATTGGTCAAACGATACTCATTGGCGGGTCTGCTCGACTCTCTGGTTTGCCTCCAGTGCGACGCCACTTCGGCTCGAGCTCGACGTAAGTCGGCGGACGTGCGACGCAGCGTCGGCGAGTGAGCGGGGTGGGTGGCGCCAAGAGGTTCCCCAGAGCGAGCATCGAGCCCTTCGCTGCTCTTCCCGCCATCGCTCCTCGCTCGCCCGCTCGCTCGCTCAGAGCACAGCACACACAGGACAGACACACACACAGGACAGACACGCACACGCAGGACACACACAGGACGTACACAGGACATACACACAGGACACACAGAGGACACACACAAGCACAGGACACACAGACAGGACATACACAACACACATGACACACACACAGGACACACACAGGACAGCGAGCCCTGCAACTTCCTCTCCAGAGCTAGCCCGAATTCCCGATCCGATGCCCGGCGGGCCCTGCGAGGCGCACGAGCTGGCGTCCGTCGCGAAGGCCGCGCCCTGCGGCCCCGCGTTCCTCGCGGTGATGAAGCCCGTCGGCGAGCTGGGCGGCGCGGCCGAATTCGGCGGCTTCATGGAGGCGGCCGGCGAGGCCGCCGAGCCCCTGGTGGGCGGGGTCGAAGCAGCTCTCCGGGTCGCCTCTGCCCTCTCACGCTCCCCTTCTCCTCGTCGTTGCAGCCAACTCCCTCCCTCCCTCAGTTCTCGCTCGTCCCTCCTCTTTCTCCTCCTCCCTCGTCTGTTCCATTTATCCTCCTCCCACCCCCATCCCACCTCAGTCCACTCCACACTTCTCTCCCCTCCCTCTCCTCCTTCCCTCCCTCTCCCCCTCCCCTCCCTTTCTCCCTCCATTCCTTTCAACCCCATCATCCACGCCATCTTTTCTTTAGGCAAGCTGTGAGGGCCCTCCTCCTCCTGCTCCTTGTCCTCCTCCTCCTCCTGCTCCTCGTCCTCCTCGTCCTCCTCGCCCTCGTCCTCGGCCTCGTCCTCGTCCTCGTCCTCGTCCTCCTCCCCCTCGTCCTCCTCCTCCTCCTCCTCCTCCTTCTCTCCCTCCTCTTCCTCCTCCTCCTCCTCCTCCCCCTCCTCCTCCTCCTCTTCCTCCTCCTCCTCGTCCCCCTCCTCCTCCTCAGGGGCGAGCCCCGGCAGGTGGACGAGTCGAGGCAGCTCTTCTCCGCCCTCGGGGGCGAGGGCCTCTCCCCGTGGAGTTTGCTGCTGCCCTCGGTCGTGGCGAGGGCCCTGCGGTCCAGGCAGAAGGTCGGGAGAGAGGCAGCACAGACTCGGCATCGTCTATACGGTAGGTTCGCGTCGTGTCGACCGGCGGCGACCCCGACGCCGGCGTTCAACATTGAATGCCGGCGGAGGCCCAGAATCGGTCAATGTTGAACGATCGGACGTTACGGAAATGGCCGATCGTTCAAGGTTGAACGATCCTCGCGGCGTCAGGGACCAACGCCCAGGTCGACACGGCACGAACCTGCCGCAGTGGGGGCGCGCATCAAGAGGCCATATGCTTTTCGTCAGGGTCTCCTGGGTTTCTTCGCTCCGCGCGCCGCGCGGTGGCTTCCCGCGGCCGGGGAAGGAGCTGCTGCGTTCAGGGTGCTCCAGGTTTCCCCTCGGGTGCAGCTCGCGCACGGGTTCTCAGGGTTGGGTTTCTTGCGAGGGTTTCTTGCGGCCGCGCCCGCACTGTATCGTCTAACCTTGAGTCGGGCCTGTCCCTCTACAGGAGGAATATTCAAAAATCGTCCAGAGGCAGCCAAGACTCGGCATCGTCTAACCCAGAAATCCAACGTCTCGATTGTTTCGAGATGCGGGCCCCCGACCTCCTGACCACTTCTCTTGGACCGTTTTTTCATCCCGAGCCGTTTTTTTGACGGTCCTGAGGCCTGGCGACGACCCCGAGAGGCGAAACATTGCGGGACAAATTCGTCTCGATTTTTTCGATTTTACCGAGCAAAACGAACAACAAACGAAAAACAGCGTTCAGGTCCAGCCCTGGACTTGCCGGCGCGTGGTGGGCCAGAATCGGCGGAAAGACGTGCCAAGCAAACGTTCCTCCTGACCGCACTAGGGTACAAAGCTTTCTCACTCGCCCCCTCCGCTCCCTTTCCCGCCCGCCCCTTTCCCCCTCGGGTCCTTTTCGATCCGATCGGTCCGATTCGATATCGGTTTCGGCCCGCGCGATTCGATTCGATTTCGATGTTCGGACGATCCGATGCGGCCCAGTGCTCGCATAGCGCTGTTGTGCGTCCTGGCGCGGCCCATCCGATCCGATTTCGACTCCGTGCCGATGTATCCAGATCCGACGCACTTTTCGAACCGATCCGATTTGCCGATTCGATGCTGACGGATCCTGCCCCCGCCCATCCCTCGTGCCCTCCCACTCCCCGGGCACGAGCTCCTCAATTTTTCTCCCCATCCTCCCTCTCCAATGCTAGGTTGATGCTACGCTTTGCGGTGCTCTTCTACGCCATGCCATGCCGTGCTCTACAATGCATCGCGTACCCTTTCGGGATCATTGCCCTGCTCGACATCCGACTATGCGAGTAGAGAGGGGATCTACGCTATGGTAAGGGATGGGAGGGAGGGGTAGGATGTCAGATATGACGCGAGCGCACCTAGCTTGCCTCCCTCCCCCTCCTCCCTCCTCCCCCTCCCCCCCGCCTTCTGCATGTGCCGTCTTGGGGCCCTCGCAGGGCTGTCCTTGGCCGTCTGGGGGGCTTCCAGAGGCCCTCCTTCTGCTCTTCTGGTTCCTCTCTGACCCCCGTCTGTGCCCTCCTGGGATCGTCTGGGGCCGCCCGCGGGCCGCGGAGGCCGAGATCGAAGCAATCGAAGAGTCGAAGGCTGTTTCTGGGCGCCCGTTTCGAGCAGGTGGAGCCTCCCCCATAATGGACGCCCCGTTGCAAACAGCCGTATTTAAGCAGAGGTCCGGAGCCAGACCCTCCCCCCCCCTCCCCCCCCCTTCCGCCCAATGTCGAAACACCGAATATCGGATACTATGTGTGCGTCGCCCCTCCAGGGGCGACGCGCGCACCGAGAACTCTCACAGTATACTCGTCGTAGCGGGCGCTTTCTGGCCACACCGCTCGGACCACGATACACTGCAAGATTGGTGCACCATACGTTCGGGTCGCTCGCGCGCCTCCAAGGAGGACGTATAGTATTAGTATGTCTCTGTGCGCCCCATGAAAATACCGTATCATCGGAGATCTGGCTTCCTTGACGAACCAACAACACACACCCATACCCATAGGGGGATCGGAGAGGACTATGGGTGCGCGTTGTCGGATGGGGGTCCCCGCTCGAACGGGAGCGTTCCCCAGGGTCCGACAACCCGCACCCATACCCATAGCCAGTCCTCCTCCCAACGACCTCCCTATGGGTATGGCTGTGTGTTGTTCGTTCGTCATTCCTTGCTCCAGATGTCCCTTTCGTCGGAAGGGCTTCCACTTCAACGACATGTCCGGCGAGGGCTTGCTCCCGGGAGGCGGCTTCGTGCTCGACGCGTCCGGGAGCCCGCTGTACGTATGGCGATTGGAGCCCCCAAACCGACCCGCTTGTCCGCCTACCCTTGCGCGTACCCTTCCTCAGCGGCGCGCCGAGGGGGAAAGTGTTGAGTCGGGCCTGTCCCTCTACAGGGAGATTATTCAAAGATAATCAAAAAGCAGTAGGGGGACCATTTTTTTGAGCATTTTTAGTTTTTTGCCACTTTGGAGTGTTTTTTTCGTAGACGGTGGAGCAGGGTGGGGAGCGGGCGGGAGGATTCGACACGGGCTTCCGATTCGAGGCGGGGATTTATACATCACCACCGCCTGGAGGATCGATTTTCGCAGACCTCCGCACGCGGTGGATATGGATAAGATTCGGGCCCCCAGGGACCAACATATATCCATATCCACCGCCCGCTGGGTCCCCAGGACGTTGGTTCCCAGGCGGTGGATATGGATAAATCCCCGCCTCGCATTCCGAGGCGAGAGGAGAAGTTCGGGGACAAGGCGGACATGGAGGAGGTGCGCGCGGCGCTGAGTCGGTGCGGCGCGGCGTCCAGCTCCTCCTCCTCCTCGTCCTCCTCCTCATCCTCGTCCTTCTCCTCCTCCTCCTCCTCCTTCTCGTCCTCCTCCTCCTCCTCCTCCTCCTCCTCCTCCTCCCTCCTCCTCCTCCTCCTCCCCCTCCCCTCCCCCTCCTCCTCCCCCTCCCCCTCCCCCTCCCACTCTCCCTTCCCCTCCCCCCCCCTCCCCCTTCCCCCTTCTCCCTCCCTTCCTCCCCTCCCTCCTACCTCCTCCCTTCCCCCTTCCCCTCCCCTCGAGCTCCTCATTGTTAATCTGCTACATATCCTCCTCCGTTCCCCTTCCTTTCTCTCCTCATTCCTCGTCGTCCTCACTTCCTTCTTCTCCCTTTCTCCCTTCCTCTCCTCCACTTTCTCGTCCTCTTCCGCTTCAGCCTCCTCCTCCCCTTTTCGGTATTCCTCCTCCCTGCTCTTCCCCCCTCCCTGCTCTTCCTCCATCCTGCTCTTTCCCCCCGCCTGCTCTTCCTCCTCCCACTCTGACTCCGGCTCCTGTTGCTAGGCCAGAACTCCAGCAGCTCCATGGCTCTCTGCTGGGCCGGGGATCGCGATGTTTTTTCCGTTCTGGCGTCCTGGGCCCAGCTGACGGACGCCTCTCGGTGCGCTTGCTATTCGGTGTGCCCCCTTTCTGCTTCCTCAAGGAGGGAATAAGGAAGAGAAGGCTGACGAGGAGGCTGAGGACGAGGAGGACCAGGAGGAGGAGGGGGTGGAGGAAAAGAGGTTACGGCGGAGGAGGGGGTCGGGGGACGGGAGGGAGCTGGAGGAGGAAGATGGGGGGGAGGAAGAGGGTGAGGACGGGGAGGAGGAAAAGAGATTACGGAGAAGGAGGGGGACGGGGGACCAGGTGGAAGGATGGGGCAGGGAGAGGGGGAGGAAGCAAGAGGGCGAAAAGGGCGAGGGTGGGATGGGGCGAGGGGAGAGTGGCAGAGGGGGGATGTGCAGGGGGAGGGTTTGGATGCAGGTGGCTCTGGCCACTCCAGGGTTTGTTCTTCCCTCCTTGTTCTGACTTGTACAGCTGACAGATTGATGGATCAGGGCCTCCCTCGCTGTCTATCTCTCCTCCACTTCTTGTTCTCGCTCAGTCTATTTCTGTCTCTGTCTCTGACTCTGTCTCTTTCTCTGTCTATGTCTCTCTTTCTGTCTCTGTCTCTGTCGCTTTTTTTGTTCTCTCTCTCTCTCTTTCACTTTCTCAACCTCTCTCGTTCTCTCTCAATCTCTCTCGACTGTTCTCGCAACTTCTCTCTGTCTGTCTGTCTGCCTGCCTGCCTGCGTGCCTGTCTGTCTGTCTGCCTGCCTGCCTGCCTTCCTGTCTGCCTGTCTGTCTCTCGCTCTCTCCATTCATCATTTCTTGTTTTCTCTCTCTCTCTCTCATTCCCTTTCGCAATCTCTCTCCCTCTCTGTCTTTCTCTCTCTCTCTCTGTGTCTCTCCCTCTCTCTCTCTCGCTCTCCCTCCCCTCCCCTCTGCCCCGTCTCCCCTTGCAGGCGGCCGCATCTGGTGCTCCTGCCCGCGCCTGGGCCCGAGTGCGGCCTGGAGGCGAGATCCGGCTCTCCCGCCCGGGCCACAAATCCGTTGAAAGTCGGTCCTCCCAGCAGGACCCCTCCCGGGGTGCGCCTTGGCCATCTCCTCGAGGCGCCTACGGCCGTGGCGACGAGCAGCGTCCAGCGAGGCCCCAGGCAGCGCGGAGCGGCGCCAGAGAGCGGGCCGCCTCCTCCTCCTCCTCCTCCTCCTCACTCTCCTCTCCTCCTCCTCCACCTTCCTCCTCCTCCTCCTCCTCCTCCCTCCTCCTCCTCCTCCTCCTCCCCCTCCTCCTCCTCCTCCTCCCATCCTTCCTCCTCCCCTCCTCCTCCTCCTCCTCCCCCTCCTCCTCCTCCTCCTCCTCCTCCTCCTCCTCCTCCTCCTCCTCGACTGGCCCTCCTCCGAGTCATGGTTGCGAATCTGCCCGGTGCCTCGGCTAGCTGCAGCGCCCGCGAGTGAGCGGACCGGCTGCCCGGCTCCCGCTTTCCGGCGGCGGGGCGGTTGCGCGCCGTGCTGCGACAGGGCAGGGTGGCAGCTGGCAGCTCGAAGCGACCGGCGGTGTTGGCATAACTGGCAGGCAGATGCTGTCGGGGCGTGCGCAAGAGGAGGGTGATGACCAGGGGGAGGAAATCGCGACGGCCCCCAGTATCAATTTTTGTGAGGGAATTCTTTCGTTTATTCAAATTCGTTTCTTTTTTGTTGTTGGTTCGTTTTGTATGTGAAAACGTATGTGGCTTTTTGCTGTTGCATTCTGGGGCTTGTCGTGTTTGAACTGATCAGGTGCATATTCTAGACGTTCCGCGCAACCCTACCAGCCACTCCAGAAACGATGCCCAGACGAGTTGCCCTGACCAGGGATGTGGAGGAGAATGAAGTGGAACACAGGGCTTGGCAAGACGTCGTGCCCCAAGAGGGACTCGCCGAAGCCTCTTGGGGTGTCTTGGGTGCCTCTGGGGGACATCTGGGAGTCTATTGGGGGCCTTTTGGGAGCCTCTCGAGGGCCTCTTGTGGGCCTCTTGGGGCCTCCTGGGCACCTCTTTGGGCCCTCTTGGGGCACCCTTGGGAGCCTCCGGGGCCACATTGTGGCCATCTTGGAGGAGATGGAGCAAAGGAGGGGGGCTCCATGGGCCCCCCCCGGAGGTCAGCATGTGGCCAACACCATCGTGAAATCAATGATTTTGGCCTTCTCGCCGAGGCCTCTTGGGGCGTCTTGCGTGCCGTCAAATCTAACCAAACGTAGGCACGTGTGCACAGATAACATTAGCACGCGATCATCGGACGAATGTGTTTGAGACGCGCAGGCAAAAGTTGAGAAGATAAAAGCAAATCCCGGCATATCCAAGGAACTGCGTACATCCCAGCACATGTACAACATGACGCAAGGAAGTACAAGCAGTCCCCCCCCCGGGAAACAGATCCTGTCAGATCCGACCACTGAACGCACATGAGCAAATCCACTCAGAATGAAGCAGGCGTCCTCATCGGAAGAATGCGCTTGAGAAGCGCAGGCGAAATCGGAGCACACCCAAACAACTCCAAGAAATTTCCACGAGCTGCGCACAGCGCCGAACACACAACAGACTGCAGGGAAATGCAAGCAGCGGCCCCCTTGCAGAGGGAATGGGAGAATGATGGAGAGACGGTGAGGGGGGAGAGTGACGTTAAGTCGGGCCTGTCCCTCCACAGGAGGAATATTCGAAAATAGTAAAAAATAGTTTGGGGACCATTTTTTGCATATTTTTAAAAATCATTTTGGGGTACTCTTGGGGAATTTGCATTTTCCGTCCAAAATCCCCCTGTAGGGGGACTGGCCCGACCCCAGGGTGACGTGGTGGAAGGTGACGGGACTGAAGGGCGAAGGTGGGCGTTGAGAGGAGGGCAAGATGAGGGAGAGAGGGGTGTGACAGGGGGCGTGCGGTGGAGCGCGAGGAAGGGTCGAGAGTGAGGCGGCGTCCATCGGGACGGGGGCAGAGAGGGCGAGTCGGAAGGCTGCAAGGTGGACGGGGTGGGGTGGAGGGCAAGGCGGAGGGCGAGGGTCGGAAGGATCAGGAATTTGGGGAGGAAGGAGGACAGCCCCCCCGACCGCCCTTCCCGCCAGGCGGGCGCGACCGGCAACTCGGCTTTGGCGAACGGCTCCTGCAGCCCCAGCGCAGGAGCGGGGCGGGGCGCGAATGAGGGCGGCGGGGCCGGGGCAGCACGAGGGCTCGCAGCTCCAGCTGCGTCGTCCTGGAAGCGGGCCCGAGGCCGGGGCTCTCCCAGGGAGCAGTCCTCGGGGCTCAAGTTTGGAACCCCCAAATGGGTACCGAAAGATTGGGCACAATGCCCAACAACACAAGTTGTCCGAAACCAGCAGCGGCCGCTGTTGGGCAGGCGGCCTTCTGTCTCGACTGGACACAGGCCGCGGCGGCGTGGACAGCGAGTCCTGCTCAAAATGAACAAGAACTGCTGTTGGGCATTGTACCCATTCTTTCCGTACGTACCCATTTCGTTCGTGCCGATCAAGAGACGGGGGTCCGCGTAAAAACGGGGGTCCGCCAGAGTCGCCAGATCTTGCAGGATCCTGCAGGGCCTGGGGCCCCTTCGGGGAACGAGCGCGTTCCACCACTCGCAAAGTGCATACTCGCAAACGTCCGAAAAAGCGACAGGTCTTCTTCAAAGTAATGGATCGTAAATCCACGCGGCGGGTCCAGGCAATTTGCGAGTGGTTACTTTGCGAGTTGTGGAACGCTCTTGTCCAATTTGGGGGAAGATGGCGGGGAGGATCAGGCGGAGGAGAGGGGGGCATCTTCGGACCCTCTTGGGGGCACTCATGGGGCCTCCCGGGAGCTTCCAGGGGGCCTATTGGAGGCTGCTTGGAGGATCTTCCGCACGGGCTTCTGGAACGAGGGCCGCCGGATACTCCAGAATGCCTGGAACGTATCCTGAGCCGATCGAATCATGACATCGTTCCCGTCCTACAGTGGAGGCCCATGCCAAACAACACCCTGCTTGCCTCCAGGGTGCCCTGGGTTTCTTGGGTTTCGATGGTTTTGCGATGGAAAGCGTGACGAGGATCAGGCAGTGGCAAGGCGGCCTGGCTTGCCTATGGGCCCACCAGGGAATGTTCTCATGACTTTTTGTGGTTTGCACGAACTGTTCTCCTAGCATCTCTTGCCGAGGTTGTCTTGTTTTACCACATCGGGGTTCTGTGCTCAACACGATGTTTTTGTTGTTCGAACATCTGGTGCTTCTAAGAACATCTCGTGGTAGGCCAGGAGGAGTGCTGGGACGGTCGGCCCCTGCTGAAGAGAGGCCTCTCTAGAGGCCTCTGGGCCCTTCTGCTGCGGAGGACCTTGCCTTCCATGAGAGCCCCCCCCGCCTCCCCCCAGGAGGCCCACCCCCTTCTCGCGCCACTCCCCTGTCTCCCTCTTCTTCTTCTTCTTCTTCTTCATCTTCTTCTTCTTCTTCTTCCTCCTCCTCCTCCTCCTCCTTCTCTTCCTCCTCTTCCTCCTCCTCCTCCTCCTCCTCCTCCTCTCCCTCTGCCTTTCCCAGAGTCGTGCCCCTGTGCCCTTGCGGGCTGCCCGTGGGCTGTCAGGCGCCCATCTGCGATCAATGGGCGACCAGGGGTCGACGCATTCCCCCCTTAGCTTTTGCCTCCCCCCAGACAGGGCACATTTCGATCCGATCGATCCGATTCCGCATCGACTCCGGCTGGCCCGATCCGATTCGATCCCGACGTGTTGACGATTCGACGCGGCCCGATGCTTGCATGGCGCTGTTGTGCATACTGCCCTCGGCTGGTCCGATTCGATCTCGACCCCGTGCCGATGCGGCCCTATCCGACGCACATTCTGATTCGATCCGATTTCACAGCTCGATGTTGATTGGTATTGCGTGTCGTTGCCCCTGACTCGGCCCCCAGAGACTGCGCGATGTGCGCGCGGTCTTCTGGGGTCGAGGCTTCCCCCGCGCCGCGCCCCTGAGCCGTTGCGGGGAGGAGGTGTCCGTCGTGCCAGGGTGATTGCTCCCGGCACCCAATGCCCACCCGCTACAGTTGGCTGTGGAGAGTTTGCGGGCGATGAGGCGCTGCCAGCCCGCCTGCTGCACGCTATCGCCCACCTTGGGGTCAGTGTGCACCGAAGAGGCCTCGGCAAGGGGAGGTCCTGCACAGAAGGGGGCCCTCGCGGGGGGATCGCCTCACAGGGATAGCGTGCTTTTCGGCGATCGATGCTGCACGCTATCTTTCCAACGCCACCCGTGAGCAACGCCCGCCCGCCCGCCCAGCAGGGCCCGCAGACATGGTGGAGGAGGTGGCGTCGTCGTTTTCGGCAGGAACGACCGTCGATCGTCGACGGCGACGTCGATCGTCGAACGATCGTCGCTTGTCGAACGATTCCGAATCCCGCGAGAACGCCATCCTCAAGATTTGAAGACCGCGAATCAACGTAAATGTTGCGCCCGGACATGTCTGGTACGTTAGTCATGGGGATCCGTACAGCCCCTGCACAAATTTTAACCGAATGTGCGCAGCGTTAAAGGCGAGAGACACATTTTGAAAACGGGTCGCCCTCCATCCGTGAAATTCTTGCAAATTTTGAAAGCGAATGTGCGCGGCGCTACGGCAAGAGCCATTTTTTTTTGAAAACCACTTGTTTTCAATCCGTGAAACTCTTGCAATGTTTGGACGAGTGTGCGCGGCGAAGGCGAGAGCCACATTTTGAAAAGGACCCGCCCTCAGTCTGAGAAGCTCTCGCAACATTTTTAGACGAATGTGCGCGGCGCTAAGGCGAGGGCCACATTTTGAAAACCGCCGTCCTCCATCCGTAAAGCTACTGTCAATGCTCAGCTTCAGGACCATGTGTGGTAGGGAGGCTTCAAGCGAATCGCCCAGCGCGCCCTTACGACTTGCCTTGGGGTGCGACAGGGAGGAGTTACTTATATGTAATGAGAAGGAGTGGAGGTGAAGGATGACGAGGATGAGGATGATGAGGAAGAGGAGGACTGAGGCGGAGGAGAAGGAGTAGGATGAGGAGCCTTTCGTGAGCATCTTGGGGGCCTCTTGGGGGCCTCTTGGGGGCCTCTTGGGGACCTCCTGGGCACCTCTTGGTGCCGTCTGGGGGCACCCTTGTGAGCCTCGGGGGCCATCTTGGGGCCATCTTGGGAGACATCGATCACAAAAGGGGGGCTTCTCACTAAAGGTCTCCCCCAGGAGGCCAACATGGTGCCAAAACCATAGTCAAGTCAATCATGCTGATCTTCTTGCTGAGGCCTCTTTGGGCGTCTTGGGTGCCTCTGGGGGGCCTCGTCGGTAAGGCCATGTTGGGGCACCCTTAGGAGCCTTCGGGGCCATCTTGGGCCATCTTGGAAGAGATCGATCAAAGAGTGGAGCTACCCCATTGGGGCCTCCCCCCAGGAGGCCAACATGTGGCCAAGACTTAAATGACATAAGTGAGTTTGGCTTCGTCGAGGCCGTTTTGGACGCTCTAACGTCTCGCGGATTCTCCCCTCCAGGTGCAGGGGGAGGGGGTAGGGGGAGGGGCCAACCCCTGCCCGAAGGCGAAGACGGGGGTCAATAAGAAAAGCTCGCTAAACCACTCACGCCCTAAATGGCTGGTGGGGTTAGGCTCCCCCCCCCAGGAGGCCCAAATGGGTTCAACACTTGAGACAAATCAATTGTTTGGGCTTTCTCGCCGACGCCAAACAAAACCCTCTGGCACCTCGCGGGGCGTCCCTTCTAGGGGGAGGGGGTGGGGGAAGGACAAACCCCTTCCCGAAGGGGAAGGAGGGGGGTTGGAAGAGGAAACGCTCTAAACCGCTCACGCCCTAAAGGTCGGTTGGGACTTATCACAGCGATCGCTGGACGAGGAGGAGGAGGAGGATGAGGAGGAGGAGGAGGAGGACGAGCAGACGAAGGATAAGTATGGGGCGGGGGAGGGAGGAGGGAGGAGGGAGGACGGAGGGGGGGGAGGGAGGGAGGAGGATGGAGTAGGAGTAGGAGGAGGAGGAGGAAGGAGAGGAGGAAGGAGGAGAAGGGAGGAGGGGAGGGGGACCAGTGTAAACCCATCCGGAATTGTGCCAGAATGCCATTCTCGGGACATCAACGCCGCGAATCACCGTTGCTGTTGCTTCTTGACGATCCTGAATCGTGCCAAAACGCAATTCCTGGGACTTCAACACCACGGATCAACTCGACTGTTGCGCCCTGACATTCCGACATCGCGCCCAAACATCAGTTCTGGGGTGTCAACCATAGGAACCCTCGAAACTGTTGCAAACTCTAACGACGACTGTGTGCGGCGTCAAGGCGAGAACCACATTTTGAAAATGAATTGACCTCCATCCGTTAACTTTCGTTGCAAACTTTTGTGAAACGAATGTGCGCGGCGCTAAGGCGAGAAACACATCTTGAAAACGGGCTGCCTTCCATCCGTGAAGCTCGTGCAAGCCTTTCAAAATCGAATGTTGGCGGCGCTGAGGCGAGAGCCACATTTTGAATGCGGGCCGCCCTCCATCCGCGAAGCTCTTGCAAGTTGTCAGCTCCAGGGTCACGCATGGTGAGGAAACCTCAAGCGCAACGCCTGGCCCGCCCTGTCGACTGGCCTCGGGGTGCGATACGAAGTGTTCTTCGTAAGGGAAAGCATGTGACCGTTTTTT
>CAUYUJ010019242.1:20823-63146 GCA_963575745.1 Prorocentrum cordatum | reverse complement strand
CCGGGAGGCCCTCGCCGCCGCCGCCGGATTCGCCTGGAGATTCTGGTCAGAACGGGCCCCGTGAGAGGTTTTGTGAGTAGCGATATCGGTACCTTGTGGTTTCCCCCGGAACTCAGTATAGCTTAACCACCGATCCCTATCCCGATCTCGATCCCCGCTATCCCACCACGCCAGTCGGGGACATGACCCTTGGAAACCGAAGGGAACAGCCAGTATCCCCTATCTAGGGGTAAATCGGCCACCTGGGGCCCAGGCCACGCCAGCGGGGATAGGGATCGGTTCAGCGATGCTCAGATATACTCAGAGGAGGGACATCGAGGCCTCCCAGATGAGGCGCTCCAGGAAGGGCCCCGCCTTCGAGGGCCGAATGAGTCGCCATCTCTTCCTCGGCGGAAGGCGGTGGAAGGGCGGCAGAAATCCGCAGAAGTAAAACGTGGCCGCCCCCGCCAGCGGAGGCGGCGGAAGTGAAAGATGCGGTTTTCTCGTGGGAAGAGATACTCAAGAGGTGGGGGACGTAACAACACTAATACCATTGCCGCTGCCGTGGAAAAATCACGACAGGCGGCTTTCGGAATCTTTCGTCACCATGATGCCCTCAGCGGGCCCCAGGACTGTCGAAAAATGACTCGGGATGAACACCTGCCCCCAGAAAGAGGTCCAGTCCTCAGGGGGTGGACGGTGTGAGCAAGGCACGACGTCGGAAGAGGAGGAGGATCTAGGCTTCCTAGATTTGGTCCGGGTAGATGGGTTCAGAGGATCGCCCCGCATCGCCGATGCGTCGGCGATGCGCCGCGATGTGGAGCCCGATTTTCTCCGCCCCGACGTCGCCGACGCATCGCCGACGTCGCCGACGTACCGCCAGAGCATCGGTGATGCATCGACGATGCGGCGCGATCCTCCCATCCCATCTACTCCGAACCTACCTGTGAGGCCTTTAGGAAAAAAGTACCGATACCGCTGCTCTTCCTGGAGAGCTCTCGTCGCCACGGCTGGATGTTTCTCAAGTGCACCCCGGGAGAGGTTCATCTTTGTGCTTCTCGAGGGAAGGCCCAGATGCCGACGATGTGATCTCTTCAGCCAGCGCTTTCTCCTCGATGTGGGCTTCCAGGCCCCATCTATCGGAGCCCCAGTTCATTACCAGTGATTCTGGGGCGGGAAACTGGCCCCAGCGAAGGGGTCGGCACCTCGAGGGGGTCCACCGTGTGCAAAGATCACGACGACGTCAGAGCTCTGGGCGTCCCCATTGATGGGCTTGTCCACCACCATCATGAGTTGGAGGGGGAGGTGGTCCTCCTCCTCCTTCTCCTCCTCCTCCTCCTCCTCCTCTAACTTCCCCCCTCCAACTTATGGTGGAGGTGATGGAAAACACGCCCATCACCCATGCCCGCTGGGAAAGCCGTGGCCCCGCCGCCCAGGCCTAACCCCCCCCCCCTCGGCGGGGATGGGTGCCGTCTCCGTCGGGTCTCGCGGCACCCATGCCCGCCTGGAAGGTATACCGTCGAGGCTCATTAGCATTGAGTCCGGCCTGTCCCTCTACAGGAGGAGAATTCAATAAGAGTGAAACAAATAGTCACGGGCCGATGTTTTGAGCATTTGTTGATTATTTTGGGGGTATTTGAGTACTGCTTATTTTTCGCCCAAAATCCCCCTGTAGGGAGACAGGCCCGACTTAGTATTTGTGGGTCGACCCTGCCAGATCAAGGGTACTCATGTGTCCTGTGCTTCGCGACCCGTGCCTCTACACTCATGTGGCAATGCGGCCCTCGGAAGGGTCTTGGGTCCTCTCGCGTGCCGTCTCCAGTCAACCACGATTGTACAGCAGCGGCTTTGGGAGGGCCGCCTCCCTCCCTCCCTCCCTCCCTCCCTCCCTCCCTCCCTCCTCCTCCTCCTCCTCCTCCTCCTCCTCCTCCTCCTCCTCCCACCTCGTCGTCCTTGACCGTAATTTTCTCAGCCCGACAAGGTAGGAGCCATTAGGTTTTAACAGAGACTTGCCGACCCGCCCACCCTGCATACTGCGGCCACCAGATCCCCAGGTGCACCGAGAATCCCCGAGACCCCCGCGCATGACAGAACATATGCAACAGCACATATAACATAGCATAACATGACATACAAAAGCAGATTAACTGAGCATGCCACGGCATGACAACACACAGAGTAGCACACCATCACACAACCTGGCAAACCATATCATAACACATCGTGTTACGACATATATGCGCACACATACCGCGTTGTAATTTAGCACAGCGTACCATCAGCATAACGTCTAATAGAGTACCATACCATCATACCATAGCACAACGCCACATGCCATACTTTATTATGTCATGGCACATCCATGCCAAAGTGCCGCATACCATATAGTATTATTACAATGCATCACATGCCATCGCACTTCAACGTATACCACATCATGGCATACGACGTACCCTATCATAGCACATACCACATAACACAGCGTGGCATAGTACATACCACATGCCACATTATACATGCCGTGTCATACAACACATCATGATATTCGCATGCATGTCATATCATGAACAGAGCTCAGCAACGTGTAATGAAATTATCATTGCGCCATCCGCAACGTATCGCATACATACATACACTTTGATGTGATAACATCGGGCTTCATCTTATGACAGAGCTGAGCATAACACGGTACAGTTCCAACATAGTGGAGTGATTCACTACTTGAAGGGGGCATCCTAACATACTATCGCACATGCATAAACGTTGACGGACTAGCATAGCACTTCATTTTGTGCCAGAGCTGAGCTTAACCTGGTACAGTCACAACATAGCAGAGCGATCCACTATTGGGAGGGAACATCCTAACCTAATCGACCGCACCTTAACATCCACCACCGCGCTTGCAGCGGCGGGTGTGCGTCGGGCCCGTCGCCTCTTGCGAGTCAGCAGTCGGGCCCCCCCGACGCATCGAGCCCAGGATGCGTTCAGTATCATGGCAACGTCCCTGCCTCTGTGGCCCCAGTGGAGTACAGCATCATGGGAGTATGCTCGGACCATGCTGGACTACAGCATCGTGGAAGATGGTCCGACACAGCGGTGATCGATTCAGATGCGTTCGTTCTCATGGCAGGCTCCATGCCTTTTGTGGCCTTCCAACGAGAACGTGGTCTCAACTACAGACTCCGCGGATGGGGAGATCCGTGGCCCCTCCCGCTCCCCCCGAAGGGCGCCATCCCCCCCCGCCCGAACGTGGTGGCGGAATCGCGCGGCAGCGCAACAGGATAATTGAACGCGACGTACGCGCCGAGGTCAGGCTGGCCATAGGAGCAAACAGGAGCAGCAACGACCGATTGGACGACGTATCTAATGTAACAGGCGTCACGACGCCGCGGCGGCCCGTCGAGAACGCAGAACACAATATTGTATGTAGCAGCAACGACCGACTAAACGACATATTAAACGTGACAGGCGTCACGGCGTCACCCCGGCGTGTCCAACATAGAAATAAGCATACTGTAGTGTCATGGGATACATTGGGGCACAATCCAAGCACACAGAGTATACTATCATCTTACACAGCAGCCACAAACTCACGGCGTCCCATCAAACGAACATCATAACACAGTCGGCCGTGCCATAGGATGATCACTTGCGACGTGCGTGCCGATGCCAAGCTGGCCACGGGAACGAACAGGCGCAACAACGACCGGTGCGACGGCGTATCTAACTTGACAGACGTCACGACGTCACGCGGACCCGTCGATGAAACAACACGACATCATACAGTAAGACATAGGCCCTTTCAAACGAAGCATGCACTCCGACGTGAGGCTGGCCACAGGGCAAAAACAGACGCAACAAGGAACGATTCACCGATATAGCAAGAGTGACAAGCGTCACGACGTCACGCCGCCCCGTCGAGGGCAGAACAGATCAAACCATATGCGTGTTGAACAGAATAGAGCTGAACAGAGCGTCGCAAAGTTGAATACAGCAGAGGCCCAGTAATGCCGTCCTATCATACGCGACATGCGCGCCGAACCCACGCTGGCCACGGGAACAAACAGTAGCAGCAATGACCGACTGGACGACATAGCAAATGTGACAGGCATCACGGCGCCACTCCAGATTGTTCAACACAGGACAAAACATAACACCATGTTATGTATTTCACTGCGGTACAGTCCAAGCGAACAGAGTATGATATCATATCATACAGCAGCAACCAATTCAGTACGTTTCACAAGACAAACATAACAGTATCGACCGTACCAGAAAATGATCGAGCGCTACGTGCGCGCCGAGGTCAAGCCAGCCAGGAGCAGACGGCGCAGCAACGACCGATTGGACGACGCATCTAAGCCTCCCCGTCCCACCTCCCCTCTTTTGCTTTCCCCCTTTCCACTTTGCCGCACACCGCCGCCGTCCCCCTGGCTGCTGGCCAAGCCAACCGCAGCGGCCGCTCGGCAGCCATCTGGGCCTCCTAGATGGGGTCGGAGTAGATGGGGTTGGAGGATCGCGCCGCATCGCCGATGCATCGACGATACGGCTCGATGCGGAGCCCGATTTTCTCCACGCCGACGTCGCCGACGCATCGCCGACGTCGCCGATGCATCGCCGATGCATCGCGATGCATCGGCGATGCGGCGCAATCCTTCGACCCTATCTACTCCGACCCCATCTAGGAGGCCTCTAAGCCAAGCACGTTGATTGGGCTGGTGCCTTCGATCGGGGTCTACAGATGCGCGTGCAGCACGCGCTGGCCGAGAGCATTGTCTGGCAGTGCTCGCAGGGCGGCGGGGGGGCGCACGCGGCATTTTTCCGGAGCAGCGCCGCTGGCTGCCGGGGGCTGCGGGCTGCAGTGGACAACCCGTTGGGCACTCTGCGCTGTGCCGCACACAAGTCACCACCCACCAAGCCACCCCAACCCAACACGAAGGCCCCGATTAGCCCTCCATTTCCAGTGGGGGGTGGTCGGGGAACCTTGCAAAGTTACATACGAAACCCGTACCCCCCCAACCTGGACCAGCGCCGCTGGCTGCTCTGGTTGCGGGCTGCAGCGGACGACCCACTGGGCACTCTGCGCTGTGCCGCACACAAGCAAGCAGTGACGAAGCGTCCTGGCATGCCTATAGGTCTACCAAACAGTTCTAATAACCATTTTTTGTTTCCACGAAATGTTCTCATAACATTTCTGGCCGGGACTGTCTGGTTCTAGGAACCTTGTTTTCGTTTTTAGAACCTTTTTGGTTTCTAAGAACATGTCGTGGTAGTCCTATGGGAATGGCGGGACAGTCGGTCCCTGCTCAACACAAGCGTGGGTGCGAACGCTCGGCACGACACACAGCTCTGCGAGCATCCAGGAGCGGCCGAAAACGTTGGCCTTGTGCTGCTGACTGGTACTGCCAGTGTCTCGTGGAGCCGTGGGCGAGGAGGGTTCGAATCACAACCGATTTGGCCAAACACATGTAAGCACCCACATCGTAGCACCCATCGTAGCACATGTCCGAGGCGCAGGCGAGCGACACGATGGAGTATATGGGTAACTCGGTTCACGCGTGTGTGGCATTGTTCGGCACACACCTTCAAGAACCTCATGCGCTGAACCTGCTCTCCCCCTTCTCCTCTCTGCCTGCCGTGCCCCATTCGCCCCGTGGCACCCCACGGCTGTCCCCGAGCGCGGTGAGGACTCGCTGCTTCAGCCCCGAAAAGCTCACGAAGCCGACAACCGCACGGGGGAGGGACGTCTGCGCGATGGCAAGCAAGGGGGATGGTCGCTTCTGGGAAGCCCCCCCCGCCTCCTCGGAGGGTGGTCCCCGAACGCGGTGAGGAATCACGCCTGTGTGGCACAGTTCGTAGGGGTGTCGGCACCTTGCCGCCGGCTTCCCTGGCCGACGCGTGGCGGGCTCGACGCATCTTTGCGAGGCGCATGGCGGGCGTCTGCAGGACGAGGGGAGGTTTTGCAGCAGATGCGGGCCCGTTCAGTTTTCATCTGAGCGTCTGCTCGGTCTCTCCCGCCACTGACGGCGGGGTGTGCCTCTGCGCAGCGCGCCGGGGGGGCCATATAGCAAGAGCCTTGAGAGCCTGCTGCCTTTCCTCTACGGACGGCGGAGTGCCTGCGTAGCGTACGGCGGAACCCCCTTGGCCACAGCAGTCCCGCGCGACCCAGTGTTTTGATCTTCCGCATGATCGCGATCGTGCCAACGGGCACATTCTGTGTTGTCTATGCACCCTCTCGGGTGCACGGCTTTTGACTGACTGGCTGCCATCCCTACTCGTGTTCCTGTTTCTCGTGTTCCTCCATCGAGCAGCTCCGACGTGAGTTAAACCATGGCCGAACCAAGCGTAGAATATTGCTTTGTGGGACTCGTTCGCAGACAGAGCCGTGAGCCGGAAGTTTGCGCATTGGCGAGTGGTAAGGCGTATGATGCTAAGATCGGCAAGTTTTTTGTTTGGCCGAGTCAGCTCACGGTGAGCACGCAGCAAAGTCGATCCCATGGGTCTCGCTTGTTGGCATCGTGGGTCCATGCGCAACCGCGAAGCTGACCATGCGACAGTGGCAACTGCCCAAGCTCGCTCCGATCATTGTGATTTTCCTGGCGGCCCCATATTTGCTGGGAGTGGCCATTCAATCACTTGCACTGCAACGTTGAAGTAACCCTCTCCAAGCCATAGTCACGGCTCACCGCCTCTCAATGCTTGCCACAGCTGTCGCGATGTCATGTCGAACCAGTACTGCAGGTGATGCCGCATTGGTACCCAGATCGAAGCGTTTGATTGTGCATGCAACCGGTCATATGTCGTCCTTGCTCCGTTGCTTGGCCACAGCAGTGGCAATCCTTCTGGACTTTGAGCTTCACCTGCAACGTCGCTGGGGGCTCTGGGTCAGCAACGACAGTAAGGAGGTCCTTGTCCAGCCATCCGGCCCTGACGTGGATCCACATGTCGTCGCTTCTGGATGGAATCCGTGTTCAGTCCTGAAGTGCCTGGGGGCGTGGGCAAGCAGCTCCAATTCCATGCAGCGCAACTTCGAAGAGACGAGAAAGAAGATGTGGGTGGAACATTTTCTATGCAAATCTCCGTGAAGCCCGCGGGGCGCTGACTGCAGTGACATCCAAATTCCGGTTGATGGACCGGGCAATCTTAGTCGTTTTCGGGTGCAGAGTTCCACGTTGGCCTTGGTTTGCATCCAGGGCAGAAGCATTGGACAAGACGCAAGCCGCCATGTTGTCACGGGTGCTGCAAAAGAAGCCGATCCCATGCGAGCCGAAGGCTGACTGTTGGCAGCGTGTGCACAGAGAGGCGCGCATCCTCACGAAGCGCCACGGCGCCTGGAGCGAAATCTGGGCCTGGCGGTAATTTCGGCTTGGAGGCGCACTGCGAGCGCCACCCAGAGCTTTGGCTGGCCCGTGCATTGAATTCCACGACTCTGCTTGGCTGCGGCAGCGCTGGCTGGAGGCTGACAGCGCAAGCCTTTCCGCAGGCCGCCTTCGGACCCGAACCACGGTCGGAGGCGTGGCGCTGCGATGGGATGAGTCCCGCCCCTCTGTTCCCTCCTGCCTCCCACCTCGCCTCCGTTCCCTCCCCGCTCCTCCTCTCCCTTAGTCTTCGGAGACGTTGGTTTGGCTGCTTTTCGAGAGATGTAATCAGGAGCAGTTCACACGTTGTTCGATCGCGTCCCAACCAACCAACACCTGGAATAGTGCACGTCAATCCTTCTCCTCGTTTTCCGCCTCCTCCTCATGTTCCTCGTCTTCATCCCTCCTCTTCCTCCTCCTCCGTCTACGTCCCCCTCCCTGCCCTTCCTCCTTCTCCCCTTCCCCCCTCGCGTCTCCTCTTATCTCTTCCTGGCCACAGTCCTTGGCATCGCTCGGACGTGTGCGTGTCTTCTCGGCGACGACCACGAAGGAGCATCCTGGATCATCGAGACAGAAAAAGCACGCACGAGACCGAAACATGCACGGGGAAGGGACGTCCGAGCGATGGCGAGCGGTCTGTACTGCCATGGTCTGTGTGACCCCCCTCGGACCTCGGCCGGCCATGCGACCGCGGGCCCAGCCTGCAGAGGGCGCTGGAGCAGATCTCCGGCCCGCCTGCCGCGCCGGTGTCGTGAGACTTGGCGCGCGGCCCCTCCTCCGGCACCTCCCTTCGCCTGGCGCCTCTTCTCCTGTCGACTTAGGTGTAAGAGTGGCCTTTCGCCGGAGTGACCGTTGGTGCGGGCACGGATGGGCCCCCAGACGGCCGAAAGAGAAGCGGTAGCAGCGGCTTGCGCGCTTGCTTGGGGCCCCCCGGCGGTCCCAAAAAACCGCGCACCGAAGGTCACTCTTGCCCAGGGTCATTCTTGCGTGTAGCCGATCCTGGTCCCTTCTCGGCGGCGAGCGAGGGGGGGGGAGGCGAGAATCTAGGCCTCCCAGATGGGGTCCCCGTAGATGGGGTCGGAGGATCGCGCCACATCGCCGATGCATCGGCGATCTCGATGCGGGTCCCGATTTTCTCCATGCCGGCGTCGCCCACCGCCGTCGTCGCCGATGCATCGCCGATGCAGCGGCGATGCGGCGCGATCACCCGTCCCCATCTACTAGGACCCCATCCTGGAGGCCTCTAGAGAAGGAGAAAGTCTTCTCAGACAGCGGCGGGGCTTCTCAGAGGCCCTCCAGCCTTTGAGACGCTTTCTGTGTCTCCACAGGGAAGGCTTCGAGAACTTCTCAGAAGGCACGGGGGCCTTCCGAGCCTTCTGCGAAGGCCCGCCCCTTCTCACTTTCGCCCCGGGCGCGTCGCCTACCTTCACATCCTTCGCTTCCGTCCTATGTTTCTGTCCTTCTTGGGCTGCGAGTCAGAAGCCTTTTGGGTGCATGATGGTATCCTGGGATGCCTGTTGGTCTTGGAAGCTTCTGCGGGGCCTCTTCGGATCTCTCGGGAGGCCTCTTGGGCTCTTTTTTGGCACGCCTCTGGGGCTCTGTGGGGCGGAATGCTCGACGTGTCCATTCGGATCCCCCCCCTGGGCCGCGTCTTGGGGTTGTCTTGGGGCCTCTTTGGCCGTCTTGGGGGTCTCATGGGCCGTCTTGACATCCTCCGGGTAGCCTTGGGGCGATCTTGGGGCTCTTGGGCCGCCGCGGGGCAGCTTCGGGGTGTCGAGAGCTGGAAAAAGTGAGAACGCCAAAATCTTCCAAGACCTACGGACAATTTATGAGGTTGGTATCTCGGGGACCTCTCGGGAGTGCCCTTGGAGCTATCTTGGAGCGTCATTGGGCCTTCATTGGCAATCTTGACGCCGCCTTGGGTGCCTTGGAGCGATCTTTCGGCGACCCCTGGCCCTCCTGGAGCGTCTCGGGGGCCTCCCCCTTGGCCCGCTTGTGGGGCCCGCGTGTCTCTGGGAGAGTGGTGTTAAGTCGGGCCTGTCCCTCAACAGGAAGAATATCTGAAAGAGCGTGTTCTACCGCTGCTGGCGGAAAACCGGGGGGGGGTCACTACCGGTTCGAACCTCCCCCCCCACCCCCCCTCCGGAAAACCGGGGGGGGGGTCACTACCGGTTCGAACCCCTCCCCCCCCCCCCGTCCATCATGAAAGGGGGGGGGGTCACTATTGGTTCGAACCCCTCCATCCCCCCCCCTACCCCCCCCCCCCCCCCCCCAGTCCATCATGAAAAGGCGGGGGGGCACTAATTGTTCGAAACCTCCCCCCAACCCCCCTCCGGCAAACCGGGGGGGGGGGGGGCACTAACTGGTTTCGAAACCCTCCCCCCCCCCACCAGTCCATCATGAAAAGGGGAGGGGGGGGTCACTATCGGTCGAACCCTCCCCCCCCCCCCCCCAGTCATCATGAAAAGGGGGGTGGCATTGGGGCACTACGGTTTCGACCCCCCCCGCCCCCCCTCCCCCCACTCGAAAACCGAGGGGGGTCACTACCGTCTCGAACCCCCCCCTCTCGAAAACCGGGGGGCGGGTGCGGACAGTGGTGGGGACGGTGGTGGTGGGGACAGGCGAGGGGAGAGCGGGACAGTGGTGGGGACAGTGGGACAGTGGTGGGGACGGTAATGGTGGGGACAGTGGTGAAGGCGGTGGTGAGGACAGTGGTGGGACAGTAGCACAGTGGGGAAAGTGGTGGGGACAGTGGGTACACTGGGACAGTGATGGGGACAGTGGGGGCGCTGGGTGGGACAGCACAGTGGGACAGCGGCGGGGACGGTAGGACAGTAGTGGGTACAGTGGGGACAGTGGGACAGTGGCGGGGACCGTGGGGAAAATGGGGAGAGAGGGACCGTGGTAGGACAATGGTGGGGAGAGTGGGGACATTGACACTGGTGGGGGCACTGGTGGGGGCAGCGGGGACAATGGTGGGAACAGTGGGGACAGTGGGACAGTGGTGGGGACGGTGGTGGTGGGGACAGTGGTGTGGGACAGTGGGAGTGTGGTGGAAACAGTGGGACAGTGGAGGGTACAGTGGTGGTGGGGACAGTGGAGAGGGCGGTGGCGAGGACGGCTGTGGGACAATGGGACAGAGGTACAGTGGGGACAGAGGTGGGGACAGTGTTGGGAACAGTGGGACAGCTCAGTGGGACAGCAGAGGAGACAGTGGGACAGCGGGGAGAGTGGGGACAGTCGGGCAGTAGGGCCGTGGGGCAAGTGGGGAGAGTGGAACCGTGGTGGGAACAGTGGTAGGGACATTGGGGATGGTGGGGGCACTGGTGGGGACAGTAGGGACGGTGGTGGAACCAGTGGGGACTGGTGGTGAGGACAGTGGTGCTGGGAACAGCAGTGGGGGATGTGGTACGGACGGTGGTAGGGACCCGGAGTCGTTTGCTGGCGGTGAGGGGTGGGGAGGGGTTCGAACCTGCAGTGGCTTTCCCGATTTTCGAGGTGGAGGGGGCGGGGGGGGGTCGAACCGGTAGTGACCCGCCCCGGCCGGTTTTCGAGGGGGAGGGGGGGGGGTTCGAACCGGTAGTGACCCCCCCGGTTTTCGCTCATTACCTGCAAAATGCAACCGCTGCTTTTTCGATGGGTGTGCCTCGGTTCGGTCGGTGTCCTGCCGCGCAGTGTCCCAATGCCGAACAACAGGTTGGTACCATCCAACACTATGCTTGCAAAGGCAACGAATTCTAACTTCCATGTGTTTGCCCATGTGCCTCTAGTGGTCCTCCAACACGTGCCGTACACATAGACCATGAGGTCATCCCAAGAGATCTTCTGGCCCTGCGATCTCTGCGTCCACCCCAAGCTTCTGCGGGCCGCCGGGCTTGCGAGCTTGAAGAACTCCCAAGGCACTCTGGGCCGGTAGAGTCGCGCTAACATCAGCCCCTGCCGCCCCCGGGCGATACACGTGTCAAGTTCTCTCCAAGTTGCTTTGTGGTAAGCTTGCAATGCTCGGACTCATGCTCCTGCTCATCCGCCACCTCTTCCTTCTTTCCCGATGTACAGTTGCTGGAACTCCTCCTTCCTGACTGCGCATATCATGGTTCAGTGGTCCGAAAGATACCCGTACCAGGGGCCAGCCAAGGTGAGATGGGCCGTCCGGGGGACTGGGCGCTTGCTATTGTGCCCGGTCAGCTTGCCCCGCGCGCGCCAGTGCAGCATCCGCGCGTCAAGACGCAACGGCCCGCTCGATGGTTGGGTGTCTGATTGCAGCGACAGGCGCTGGTTTTTGTTAGGGACGTCTCGGGGCATCGTGGTGCGTGCGCGGCTCAATGCCGCCCATATGTGGTGGCGCCTGTCCCAATCGATGAAGAGTTGCATTTCCTCGCTATTCTGGCAACCAGTGCGTCTGGGCCTGCCCTGAGGAACGACGTTGCAATGTCGCGCCCCCAGGGGGCCGCAGCGGCCACGTCGGGGACGGCTCTGGAGGGCATGATATGTGCTCGAGAGCGTTTTGGGCCTGCCGCCACCTCGGCTAGGTATGGGGACCTGCCTGAAACCACCGAAACATACCCGGACCTAGCTGGGGTGGAGCTGCGGCGCCCCGGCTAGATACGGGTATGTTTTTTTGGTTTTCATGGGGCAACCGTACCTAGCGGGGGTGATCCGCAGACGGCCGTCCAAGGGGGGCGGCCTCTGGCGACCCCGCCCAGGGCACAGATTCGCGATGTCTCTGCATCGAGCAATTCGCGATAGGGCGTGTAAAGTCCGCGCTTAGGGGTTTGGGGAGGCCCAGGGAGGCCAGGAGTGATTCCTGTAGGTGGGGGGGGGGGGCGTGGGGATATAGGAAAATATTATCATTATTTCTGTCTCAGCTTCCTATCCCTCTCCCTCTCCTTCTCCTTTATCCTCCCTCTCGCTCCTCCCTTCTCTCCTTGCCCCTTGCCTTGAAGGCTTTCATGTAATGCGAAAGTAGAACTGCTTCAGCCTTGAAGGGCCTTCGGCCATGCGGAATGATGTTCGAACGTAATGTGGGGTAAGTTCGACCCCGCCGACGTTGGAGTTGCCCCCTGCGAGGGCGGAAGTTTCTAAAGTCGTTCCCTCCCTTGTGGGCTGTTTGGAAAGAGTTGGCATTGCACGGTCCCTGATGATATTTCTACTGGGGGTCGGTGCATCACAGCATTGTGCATGAGCATGTTCCTGGCCGTATTGAGTTGCCCCACCACAACCGACATCGTCGTGGCCGTCGTCATCGTAAGGGCGATTGTTGGCATAATGCTCACAAAACAATGTTCGACGCAACTCGATCCTTCGTCCGCAGCCATTTTGGCCCACATGAGTTCAGACTCAGAGGTGCTGTGCCCGCACCCGACTTCGTCGCCTGAGCTTCTCCAGCCCAGTGGAGCAAAGCGCGCGAGGAGGCAATGTATCTTACGAGACCATGGCCCTCGGTTTGCAGTTGCTATTTTAGGGGATTGCGGCAAGCCTGAGCCATCGGATTCAGATACGTTGTATTATGTGCACAATGGGCTCTTCCAGGATCCGCTGCCAGCGTCTGATGATAAATATTTGTTGGGCGTCGTTGTTTCAAACTGGAGGTTCTCAGAGTCGACGTCGGAGTTGAGTGATGCGCGTACCCTTGTCAGATCAGATTTGTGGCGGCGCAGGTACTGCAATCACGCAGGCCTGCTCGAATATCCGTACATTGAGGGTCTTGCCAGCCCAGCACCGCAACTATTGCCTGGTTCAGCGGGTCGTGTGAGCCTTGGACAGGTACAACGGGCGATTCGTCGTGAAGTTGGCCTTCCCGCGTTCTTGCAGAGGGTCGGTTTGCCAGTGTCAGAGATCCTTATTACATCAGTGGTACTAGGTCGTTGTATCGTTTCAGGGCTTACTGGCGAGTGCTGCATCGTCCCACTCTCAATGCGCAATAGAAGTGTGATCTTCCCTTTTACATCGAAGCCCAGCCGAGCGGACATCGCATCGTATTTGTCTCGCAGTAAAGGATGCGAACATGAAGCTTCAGCGTCGGATTCGGCACCAGATGACTGGAGGGGCGTTGCCGAATTTGGCAACGGCGATCGTCGCACAACCCAGTCGTCGATGCATATGTTACGCTTCATTCGGTGCACGGCATTTTTGAGAAAGTTCAAGGACTTGGAGAAGCAGAGCGAAGCTACGTTCAAAGCTCATTACCCGCGCGTCTACGAGGACATGCTCGCTGAGTTGTTCAACAACGGGTTCTCTTATCCCAGCAGAGCGCAGCTGTACGCTGCGCGTCCGAGGTTGGACATGGCCGTGATGAGCATCGAGAGGCGGATGTTGAGCGTTGGGCCATGGAGCCGGCCCAGAGTAGGGCGTCGGACCATCCACTTGTACACCGACTCGAGTCCGAACTCGGGGGAAGAGATCATGGGGAGCTTGTGCGACATATTTATCCCTGGCGCATCAGTGTTGGGGCATTTGTTGCCAGGCGTGTGCTTGGGCCACGGCTACCAAGGGGCAATGGACAAGGCATTTGCCCTTTTGTGGCAGCTTTGGCTGATTGCGGGTCCTCGCATGGAAACGCTTGAACATGTTCTGGAAGACTGCTTGTCGATTGCAACCGACATGGGCCACGAGCGTCTGATCGCAGATCTGGGGAACTGTCTGACCGTCTTTGCGAGCAAGCTGGGGCTTCAAGTTTCGGCAATGTTTGCGTCATACAGTAGGCTGCTGGAGTTTTGCGTGGCCGTTCCCGATTGGCATCATCTCATTTCTGGGTGCCTGAAGGCATCGCTGCAGGCTCTGGAGGAGTGGCCGAATATTTTGAACACTCTTCGAGCCCACTGCAGGTTCTTTCGAAACGATAGTTATCGTGAGGCGCTCGTGGTCTGGTTGAAAACAAATGGGCATGGTGACTTTTCGAAACTGTTGAGATACTTCTCTGCGTCGTTCGCCAAGTGGAGGTTCGAGACGTTCCTGGATGTCGTTGTTTCGCTGAGCAGGCTACGCAACATATGTTCTTTTTTCAGGCCGCACATGCTCGGTGCGCTCCAGGACGCGCAGGACTTCAACGAGGTTCTGAAGCACAAGGGTAACAGCCATTTCTGGCGTTGGGTGAGCGGCTTCACCATGATGGCGAAGCCGATCGATCGGTTCAGAACTTGGGCGGCAGCCTGCCCACACCCTGCCCACCAGGAAGCGCTGATGAAGGGGAAGAGCGTCAAGTGCGAGATGCTGGGCCGACGGCTCCACGAGGCATCTAAGAGGGTTCATGACTTGAGGACAGAGCTCACTCGCACGGCAGAAACCCTGGTGGTCGGCGACGTTGGGGGCGACGAGGCCGTATTCAGTGACTTGACATTTTGCCTGAGGCGCTTCCTGCCCGAGTTCAAGGAAAAGTTCGGTTGGGTTGATATGATGCCATATACGTTCGCTAATGCCACGGACCAGGCGGTCGCCCAATCTATGATCCAACAGTGGGAAGTGATTCCTCGGCGAGACCATCACAGAATGACGGTTTTGCTCATGGACGAGTTCGAGCAGGATATCAGGAGGATCGCTGACGAGGGCAGCGGCGGCGACGTCCCAAGCCGCCTGGAGGAGCAGGCCGAAGCCTTCCGCAGGATCCCGCTGTCATCCCAGGTTGCTGAAGGCTACCGCAGGTCAACCAAACTCGGCAAAACTCGCGGCGGCGTCTCCCGCTTGCCGTGGTTACTATCCTCCAACAGGATCTGGCAAAACCTGGATGTCGTGGCGATGCTCGAGGACTGCCCCGAGGGGGAAGCGTGTCTAGATTGCGAGTTTCGACACGCGACGAGGGTACTGCAGACGAAAAGTAAGTTGTTCCTGAAGCGCGTCAAGCAGCCGCTGCGTCAGTGCATTCAGCGAGTATACCGCCTCGGCGAGTTCAACCATTTCGATTGGGCAGAGATCATGACAGGGGACGCTGCTGCAGCCGCGATTGCGATTGCGGACATTGAAGATGGCGCTGACGCTGGCGTGGGACCACCAGTGGGCGACGGAGGTGCTGGCGACGGCGGCGATGGCCTTCCCCCGTCACCTGGGCGCGATGCAGCGCTGGTCGAGCCCCACGGGGGTCCCCCCCTGCCTGCCGACCAGGGGGCAAGCTTGAAGAAGAGCTACCTGGACGCCGTGATTCACCCCCGCTGCTTCTACAGCGTCGCGGTCCCAGACAACGACGACCCCTTCGTGTTCGAAGTCTTGAAAGTTGTGACGAGGCCATGGCTCACGGTCAACCCCATCAGAGCGCAAGTACGGAAGCCGATATTTGAACTAGCCATTCAGACATATGCGTTCTGGGGTCCCGACCGCGGGGCTGGCGCGATCATATACCCTGATGGCGATGGACTTCGGACTGATCTCGTCGCAACTGCCCCATGGGCGAATCTCATGGAGGAGTTGTATGCATGGGAGGTTGCGAGAAACCACGACATGCCTGGTTGCCTTGATTTGAAGGCGTGCTCCCTGGCTCGACCAACTATGGCATTGGCCGATTCACAGTGCCCGCCCCTTGTGGTCATGAAGGAACTCAACAGGCGAGGCTTTGTCATGTCAGACACATTGGTCGTCCACAAGTCTGAGGGTGCCCCCTTGACAGAGTGCAGCATTCGGAAAGTGAGTTCCCGCCGAGAGCATCTCCAGTGCTTGCTGTCGTGGGACACCTTGGTGGGGCAGGGCTTGGCGGAGATGCGCAGCGATGCCCCGATCGATTACTACGAGAACTTGCTCCGAGGGAGCATCGTTCCCCCTGGACTGTCAGCGAAGATGTACAGGCGGATTCTACAAGGGGAACAGATCGAGGACGTGATTGCAGAATTAGACGTCCCTGAAGCCGTAGAAGACGGCGACGCGATTGCCCCTGGCGGGGGGCCCGAGCCTGCTGCCTTGGAGGACGGCTCGGAATCTGGCGGGCCTATTGGCGACGAGGCGCCAAAGTCTGACTTGTCTTCGTCCTCGAGCAGCTCGTCTTCGAGCTCCTCATCGAGTTCCAGCAGCTCGAGCTCGAGTACCTCTGACGAGATGCTGGCGCCAGAGGTCGAGGACGTGGCCGGCCCCGCCCCTGAAATCCCTGAGTTTATCGGGGGCCAGCGCCTCGCCACTGAAGATCGCATGGCGATCTCGGGATATTTCCGATATCGGCTGAAGTGCGACAGCCACCCGAACTGTGCTAGAAGGCGGAACGCGATGGCTGCTCAATGCGCTGATCTGGGCATCTACCAGCCCATTGCTTATCTGGCCGTGTGGCAGGAGATGGGCCGACACATGGGCAGGGCTGCCCACATGAGTCGGGCTTTAGAGATTCCTCTGGAAGACCAGAGGGCGTGGCTACTTGCGAACTGCTACTTGTGATGTTGAACTGTCTGGCTGAATGAGCGCGCCTCTATCGTCGCCGTATGTCGTAGTCCACTCGGATATTCATCACCCTCACCGTCACCCTCATCATCGGCCTCATGTGTGTTGCAGCGTGGGAGTATGGATTGAGTGCGCATGTGTTTTGGCCGTCATTACCTTCGTCATCATTCTCACTGTCCGTAGCGTCACCATCACATCGCATGTGTCTGTCATGCAAAGTGTCGGCTTTGGGTGCTCGAGTCCCCTGGCCTGATGTCTTCTGGGGTATTTGGGCCAAGTCTCGGGGTACTCTACTGTGCGATTCGATGGCCCCTTGCTCCCCAGCATGCGTTTGGCGTTAATTTCACTGTCGACGGTCACTTGTTCGTCGTCCTCACCACAATTACACTCATCATCATCCGCATCATCCTCACAGAGCTGTTTTCGACTCAAGCGTTCGTCGCGGTGTTGGTTGTCCCGACGCCAATTGGGTCGACCCGCTGTCCCTGGCGCAGGCCCGAGTAGCAGCGCCCCTGCTGGAGCAGATGGTGCTAACCCCGAGGGAGCGCGAGCTGCAGAGGGTCATCAAGGAGAAGAACAAGGAGATCGCGATCCTCAAGCGCATCAACACTAACTTAGTGAAGTTCCAGCTCCAGCAACACTCGAAGGTTGGCAAGCTCACCAAACATTGCGCAGCGTACACGGGCACCGACTACCAGAGGCTCGCCAACAAGTACGGCCAGACGTGAGACTGGCCTGGGGGTTGTTCGGCTCAGGAGTTCTGGAACCGCGCGCTGGGTGACGGTGCGCTTGGTCGTTGCGGATAGGTTTAGCGCCCCCTCCATCACTCCAGTTTTGCATCGGGCGCCGCGGGGGTGTTTTCCCACGCGACTTGCACGCAGTGGCCAAGCAGTCCAGAACTATACCATATGCTGAAAGCTTGAGTTGAAAATGTGAGACAAGGTATCCGCCGCTGCCATGCTGCTGCGCCTCCTCGCTGGGCCCCGCTCCAAGTGCTCGGTGCTTCTCTGATCCCTTCTCCACACCCGTTCGTCCATACCCCGCTCGCCCTCTCACACTGACCCCGACCCCCGACGCACTTCTCTGCATGGCCTTGTTCAGAGGTGGTCCTGTCTCCGCAGCAGACCGTGACTAGCCATGCTGCTCTCCTGGCACTACCGCCCGTTGAAAGTGTCTCTCGGGTTTCAAGGTGCATGCACTTGTTTCTGTTATTTTCCTTATGCGCTAGGGCAACATGCAATACCAAACAGCTCGAAATCACTCCTCATACACTCTAGCATCTCCGAGCCTCTCCGAAATCACTCGAAATCACTCCGAAATCACTCCGAAATCACTCCAGCCTCTCCGAAATCACTCGAAATCACTCCGAAATCACTCCGAAATCACTCCAGCCTCTCCGAAATCATTCGAAATCACTCCGAACTCACTCCGAAATCACTCCGAAATCATTCGAAATCACTCCGAAATCATTCGAAATCACTCCGACACCCCTTGGGATCCTCTCCAACCTTAACTTCTTTTGTACTTTTCATGGTATGTAAGCATGACCATCGTCTCTCGTCGTCTTGTCTTGCTTCATCGTGCGTTCTTGCTTCCACTCGGGCTCGCGCAAAGCCATGAGGGGCTCCAAGAGGTCGGGGGGCAAATGGTAACAGAGGGAGGGAGGCCACATGGTAACAGAGGGAGGGGGGACAAATCGTAACATAAGGGGGAGGGACAACTAGTAACAGAGGGAGGGGGTGCACAACCAGTAACGGGGGGCAGGGGGGACAAATGGTAACGGAGGGAGGGGGGCCAAATGGTAACCTCTCCGTTCGTCGTCGTCGTCGTCGTCGTCAGTGGATTGTCGCGCCTTGACTCCAGTATCCCGCCATATGTTGAGTCCAGTGGCCCGTCGGGCTCTGGCTGAGAGGACTCAAGTGGCCCATCGGGGGACTCAAGTGGCCCATCGGGGGCCAAGTGGACTCAAGTGGCCCATCGGGGGCTATCGGAATCGGAATCGGAACAGTTGCGAAGCAACATCCATACAGACATGTGAGACACAACGGCGGGCGCCCTTCACCGCTGGACGAAGCCGCCAGTGTAATGGCAGCCGCAGGCCACGGCAGCCGACCCCACCGCGGGCCCCAGCGCGGGGGGCCGACCAGGCGTCTTGAGTGTACCGATTTCGGCCCAAATCGGTACACTTAAGACGCCTGCTCACGACCTTTTTCTTGGACCCTCTCGTCCGATCGTAGCCGTTTTGGCTCAGGCTGTTTCTGAGGTCAGCCAGTCTGCGGTGCCACCAGTGCAGTCGCCGAGCCAGATAGCAGCTACTTGAGCGATGCCGCTGCGGCAGGAGGACCACGACATGGACAGCGACGAGGATATGATCATGCAGTACCTCGGCAGCGAGGTGTGCACCACCGCCGACGTCGAGGAGCTGATGTGCCAATTGTGCTTACTCGGGGGGGAGACTGCGGAGTTCTCGAAGTTCAAGAAGTTCGGCCTGGGGCCGCTGCACATTGACTGCTTCAATGCGTGCCAAGCGCTGGAGCGCACCCTGAATGCCCGCCCATCTCTGAAGTCGAGGGTGATGGCCCTCCTGAATACGGACCCCGAGAAGTTTCGGACGATTGCCCTGGCCATGCTGTCGAAGAACAAGCACGAGAAGAGACAGGTCCAGCGTGTTCAAGTGCTAGACTTCTGCGAGGAGCTGGTGGCGGTGGACAGCACTACCACTAAGGAGAAGGTGATCTTCTTGCACCACAGGGCGTACATCCAGTGGTTCAAGATGAGGGAAGGGCTGTCCGACGAGGAGGCGGCCAATCAGTGGAACGAGGATATCAATGAACCCGACGTTGAGAAGCGCAAGAACAGGAAGGGCCAGAAGACCGTGGCCGTCGACAAGCCCGTGTGTGTCGAGCACAGCAAGAGCACGCAGAAGGTAAAGAAATACGGCTCCTCCGAGGCGCGGTCATCAGCGAGCGCCGTGGCTCTCCGCGACCTGGTCGAGAGGGACGCCGAGAAGTTCCAGCAGGGCGTTCTGGCGCGCGCGGGGCGGAGGGCCCTGGGAGGCGGTGCGGCTTCGAAGGTTCTCAGGGTGCGAAGATGCTTTGCTCGTGCGCCTGCTCTTGCCTCCCGTGCTGCTTCCCTTTTCTACGCCTTTCTCATTTGTTTGCCTCATGCCCGATGCCACCCTTCCAACGCGTCTGCTCTCTCCTGGTCCCCTCCCAGGCTGGAGAGCAGGAGAGGGCCCGCGCGTCGCCAAGAGCACCGAGCCCCAGCCCAGCGAGGGCACCACGGCGATTGAGGAGCAGGAGCTTGAGCAATCGGACATCTACCAGCAAGAGGTCCAGGACCAACGGCTCGTCGCTTGGCGCACCGACGCTGCAGATCAAGGGTCGCGGGAGGACGCGTGCGGCGCAGCTGGAGGAGAGCGAGAATGCCGATGACGAAGATGGCGCAGCGGCTGCAGCTGAGGAGGAGGAGCGTGAGGAGGAGGAGGACGAGGAGCCCGAGAAGTTCGTCGAGCTCACGGGGAAGATGGCGATCTCCAAGTTCCTGAGTGCGAAGCAGAAGTTCAGCGCCCAGTTCAAGCAGCGGCTGAATGCTCTGGACGTCTACAAGAAGGGCGACAGGTTCGCGCAGTCCGACAAGGCCTACTCCAAACTCCAAGGGACCGCATCTGACCTCGACAGCATCGACTATGCGGCAGCGAAGTCTAAGCTGACGAAGGCCATTGAGTCCTGCAAGTCGGAGTGGGACGGCATCAAGAAGTACAACCAGAGGATGAACTTGGCAGAGATCCAGGAAAAGGCGGTCAAGAGCATCGATGCACTCAAGCCGGCGCAGGCTGAATTCGACGAGTGCTTGGCAGCCGTGCAGCACATGAAGAACGACGTCCAGGCAAGCGCTGCCGATGCCTCCCGCAAGAAGTACGCTGCCCTGGTCAAGATCCAGAAGCTCTTCGAGCAGCACCGCATGGTGGACTCCCTCGCGAAGGCGTTCGCAGCATGCGTGCGCGACGCTGAGGACAATCGGGCAAAGCAACTATGGTGAGGGGAGGCTGGCTACGTGGACTTCGGGGGGGGGGGCATCGGGTCGGCCACGAGAATGCCCCGAGAGGGCCCCAGGCGCGACCAGAGTGTGCTTCAAACATCTCGGGTACGAGCTGGCCCTCGTGGGGCCCTCTTGGGGCTTTCAGGAACACGTGGTGGGGAATTTTTTGGAAACGGTTTGGGAGGCCCTTTGGGGGCTGCGTTGTCCTGGAGGGCCCAGGGCCTGGGGGAGCCTTAGGGGGGCTCTTGCAGAGCCCCGCGAGAGATTCGAACTTTGCTTGATCCTGAGTGCGAGCTGGCCCTGTAGGAGCTCTCCTCGGGCGGGCCCCCGAGGGGCGAGGGCCGAGTTAGACGCCAGCCCCTCGAACCGACGCGACACCGCCCCCCCAGCGAGGCCGCAGAGGGTGATAACGGCGTGCTCGAGTTCAAGGATGGCATGACGCTCGATGTCACGAAGCCCTTGCGGACGAACGAGACAGTCGAGAACTGCAAGTTCGTTGACATCTTCCGCAAGACGAAGGACCAGAACGCCGAGAAGCTGGGCAGGAAGGTGGAGAACCTCAAGAAGAAGATGAGCGCTAACGCGGCCATGTACCAGATGACCTTGGACAAGACGGACGGCCTCGATTTCGATGAGATTACCGCGGAGCTCCAGATTTTCGAGGGCGCCAAGGACCTCTTCCAGCACCCCTTCATCGTTGCTTTGAACCCGTGCGCGTGGGTGTGGGACTTCAACAGCGTGGTATTCCCAGGCGTAGCATGTGCCTCGATGGTCATTGAAGGCGCAGTGTTTTTCAAGCTGATGCCCATCTCGTACCTGATCCAGTCTGGAATGTCTTCGCTCAGCTCTCTCAATCAGTACCTGGCCTCGTGCAAGGACGTCAAGGAGGTGCTCGGACACGTCGACTGCAAGCAAGGTGTCCTGAACCAGGGCGACATCCTCTTCACCCCGTTCGGTTTCGCGACGATACTCGTGGCCATTGGCGAGAAGGGCGACAAGGAGCCGCCCAAGGCTGTCTCCATTAGCATCCCCATCTTCCAGAAAAAGATCGACGAGTCAATCGACGAGGAGGCGAAGAAGGAGATCTTTCGCTACATCGAGGCCGGCCTGTCGAAACACAAGGATAGTAAGACGTGGAAGAGCGCCTGCGGCCCCCTGACGAAGTGGGCGGAGTCGGTCACCTCATCGTGACCCTAGAGGCAGCCAAGTTGTGCGTTGCAGGTTTTGAAGCTCAGGTGATTGCGGTGCCCTGGGGAGGGATCCACAATGCAAAGGTGTGAGCTTTAGCAGCGCGTTCCCGTCTATTGCGACGGCTGCCTTGGAGGGTTGAACGCTGGGCAGGGGGGACAAAGCAATTGTCCGTGGGAGGGGGGAGGGAATTAGAGGAATGGGGGCAACGGTTTTCTCAGATACCTTCCATGTCGGCCGACGCATTTTCTAGGGTGAGTCTTGCGCGAGTACCGTTAGCTGAGATCGGCATGCTCACGTTGAATATGCAACCTCCCTCGTGCAACTCACCTGGAACCAGGGGCGCCAGGATAGGTTTGCATCCTCCTCCCCCGCTCCTCCCCCATGCCCCCGCGAGGGGGGGATGGTGAGGGCGTGGATGGGGCAGGAGAGGAGAGGGGCAGGCGGGAGTTGGAGTGATCTGACTGCGATGAACCAGCCAGGGGCCCAAGTCGCCTCGGGATTTTGTTTGGGCCCCCCTTTCGGTCGGCTCTGGGCCGCAACGGAGCCATGGTTGGGGCGGGCTTCGAGAAGGCCGACCTCTGGGAGGGCGAAAACCTGTGGATGCCTTTCCCGTGGGAGCGTGCCGAGATGGACAGGAGGCGCAGGCTCAGAGAACAGTTGGCGAATGTGACGAAGATGACTGCCTCGAATCTCATCCAGGTCAGCGGCGACGATGGCGAGGGCCGCGACGGCGCCCAGAGCCGCGGCGGCAAGAGCGTCGGCCACCGCTCGCCAGTTGACTTGTGGACTGCGCCTGATCCTGTTTTGACGCCGCCGAGGCCACGCGGAAAGCGGGCCCACCCTGAGGGTGAGGCTGCTAAGCAGCTCCAGCCCAAGCGTCGTAGGAACATCTACCGCACGCACGCCTGCGGCGTGTGGCTCCCGAAGCTAGGCTCGAAGAACAAGCCGACTGCCCCGTAGATCGTTTTCCCGTGCCGTGCATTTTAATCGAGTGGCGGGTGCGCCGCGACAGGGGTAACTAACACTTGGGAGACGGGCCTCCTGAGGAAAACTGTGTCGACGGGAGGGGGAGGGAGGGCCCCAAGACGGCTCCAAGAGGGCACCAAAGCAAGATACGTACACGAAAGCCTTCCATGTATCTTGCGTTGGGGCCCTCTTGGAGCCGTCTTGGGGCCCTCTTGGGACCCTCGGGGAGGTTTTAGAGGGGCCCAAGAAGGCCCCGTTGGGCCCCTCCCCCCCCCGAAGGTCCCAAGAGGGTCCCAAGACGGCTCCAAGAGGGCCCCGAAGCAAGATACACGAAAGCCTTCTATGTATATTGCTTTGGGGCCCTCTTGGAGCCGTTTTGGGGCCCTCTTGGGACCCTCGGAGGGGGGTTTTGGAGGGGCCCGAGAGGGCCCCGAGAGGGCACCAAGAGAGTCCAAGAGGGCCCCATGAGGGCCCAAGTGCATGTGTACGGTGACAGCCTGATTTCCAAACGTATCCATGTTGTGACGCAACGCGTGCCCCTTGGCCCCCTAAGCCTACTTCGCCCGCGCGTGCGCGCTCATTCTCCTACCGTCTGCGATCGGGCAAGGCAAACGCCGATACGAATAATGAGTAACGCAAGTATGCGCGTCAACCTATCCGCTATTCGCGGCCGAAGTAAGCAAACCACTGTCCTAAGAGCATTTAGTAGCAAGCGGTTTACCATAATGGGGTGGGTATAGGGTCTGTTCGAGACCCCGTTTAGGCCATCTTGGGGCCTTCTTGGGGGTTCCTCTGGAACGCACTCGTGGCCCTCCTGGAGCCCTCCTTCAACCATGTTGAGACTCTCTTCGCACCCTCGTGTGCCGTCGAAGTTCGCTCGCCCACCAGCGGGCAAGTGGCCCAATCGTTTTCTCGATGGCAGCGCGCGCAAGCGATCGCGATCGGGTAACTGAACGACTGGCCCCATCGCAATCGGTCCGCATCACAAACAAGCGAGCAAGCAGTTCCCCCCCCCTAAGGGCACGCGCTTGCACCGATGACTTCGATAGCAGTGAACTGCGCAACGAAAACGAAGAAAATCACTCCAGAATCACTGGGGGGAGGCCGAAATCACTCCAGAACCAGACGGCCCCCTCCAGAATCACTCGGGGTTCTGGCGGGCCCCCCTAACCCCAACAAGCCCGTGAACGCGGACATCACAATAGGGCGGCTGTCGCGCAATGGCGTTCGCGCCAGAGTTGTTCGCATGCGCCCCCGAGTGCGCGTTGACTCCTCAACGCCCGGATGTGTGTCTGGGGGCGCGCCTCCGCAGTAGCTGGTCTACATCGGCAACAACCAACGCAGGGTCGGGCACTCCGCCGATTCGAACGCACGTGCGATCGGTGCTAACGTGCGCCCCGAGAAGACAGCGGTCTGTAATGCTCGATCGGCTGTCGTTTCTACACTTGCGCAGCCGCCGTCAGCTGCGACGAACCGCCCCCCGGCCCCAAGCCACCCTGTCTAGGTAAGGGTACGGGTATATTTCGTGCTCGAGAGTGGTGAATTCATTTTGAGGATCACGTTCACTTTGGACACCCCACGAATACAACATACTTTACCTCAATGGGAAGGAGCGGTTGGGAAGGGTAGGATGTCAGACATGGCGCGAGCGTGCCTTTCTTGCCCTCTCCCCTCGCCCTTCGCCTGTCCCCTCTTCTCGTCTCTCTACTCTTCACTTCCTTCGTCCTTCCCTCCTCCTCCTCCTCTCTCTCTCTCTCCCTCTCTCTCTCTCTCTCTTTCTGCCGCCCTTCTTATACCGCATGTATACCTGCATCATCATGTTTATTCTCCCCATTTCCTCGCCTTCATCTCGCCTTCCATCTCATGGCCTTTCCTCGTCTCCCTTCCCCTCCTTTCCCCATGTCGCCTTCCGTTCCTCGTCGCCTCCCTCCCGCTTCCTTCCCGTTCCCTTCTCCCCTCCCCGTCCTGTTTCCGTCGCGCGTGCATTGTGGCAGCGTGCCAGGCAAGATCGTCCTCACGGGATGCAGTCCGCAGGGCCCTTGCACCACAAAAAACAGGATCACCCCCCTGCTTCCACCATCGCCCACCCCCCCTTCCCCCTTGCCCTTCCTCTCTCCTTTCCCCGTCCCCTGGCCGCCCACGTCCGTCGCCCTCTCCTCCCCTGTCCTCTGCTCTCCCTTCCACCGCACAGATTCCCTCCCTTCCCTCTCTCCGCAGCCCCCCTCCTTCGCCATGTTGGACAGGGGAACGGGTTCGTTTTTTCAGGAGCTTTCCCCGGGATCAGGTGTAGGGGCCACATGCGAACCTTACCCCCTACCCCCCACAATTTCTGAAGTGGAGGGTGGGGTTCACTTCGCTCGGGAGCTCCCAGACGAAGTGAACCCCACCCTCCCCCTCAGAATTCGTGGGGGGGGGTAGAGGGTAGGGTTCGCATGTGGCCCCCTTAACCCGGGACCAGGTGCTCATCCCGACGCGTTGCTCGACGGCCCCCTGGGCCCGCGGAGGGCCCCGCGGGCTCCAGGGGGCCCCACGGGTTGCCGAACAGCTTCCAGCACCCCGGGCCCGTTTTCTCTGGGACCTTTCGGGGGCCACATGCGAACCCTACCCCCTACCCCCCCCACGATTTCTGAGGGGGAGGGTGGGGTTCACTTCGTTCGGGAGCTCCCGAGCAAAGTGAACCCCGCCCTTCCCCTCAGATCTCGTGGGGGTAGGGGTAGGGTTCGCATGTGGCCCCCTAACCTTTTTCCTCCATGCTTCGCCGCCGTTGCCGTTGCCGGCGTCGTCGTCGTCGTCGTCGTCGTCGTCGTCGTCGTCATCGTCGTCATCGTCGTCGTCGTCGTCAAAGCCGCCGTTGCTGGTTTGAGGAGGGTGCAGAGGAGGAGGAGAAGGAGGAGGGGGGGGGGAAGGTGGAGGCGGAGGCGGAGGCGGAGGAGGAGAAGGAGGTGGAGGTGGAGGAGTGGGCGGAGGAGGCGGAGGTGGCGGAAGAGGCGGAGGAGGCAGAGGTGGAGGAGTAGGACGATGAGAAGGAGTAGGAGGAGGAGGAGGAGGAGGACGATGAGGAGAAGGAGGAGGACGAGCGAGGAGAGTGAGGGGGAGGAGAAGGGGGGGAAGAGGAGTAGGAGGAGGAGGAGGAGGAGGAGGAGCAGGAGGACCGAGGAGGAGCTTGGGCAGACCCATGAGTGAATGTCATCTGGCGTCACGGTTTTGCCCTTGCCTCCGCTTGGGAGGACCCATGCGCTAGACTCTATGGCGCCCACCACAGCGCAGCTCTCCAGGGAGCAGGTGAACGTCTCCTCCGCGCGGTCGGGGTGCCCATGTGGGGGAGGTGGAGAGAGAGAGAGAGACACAGGGGGGAGGGAATATGCAGGATGATGATGACGATGCTGCTGATGATGATGCTGATGCTGATGCTCATGTTCATGATCATGATACTGATCATGATGCCGATGATGGTGATGATGCTGATGCTGATGCTGATGATGCTGATGATGATGGTGATGGTGATGATGACGATGATGATGCTGATGATGCTGGTGATAATGGTGATGATGAACATGATGAATATGCATATGAACATGATGAATATGATGGTGATGATGATGCTGCTGCTGATGATGATGATGATGCTGATAATGATGATGATGATGATGATGATGATGATGATGATGATGATGATGATGATGATGCTGATGATGATGATGATGGTGATGATGCTGGTGATGATGATGGTGGTGGTGGTAATGGTGATGGTGATGATGATGATGATGCTGCTGCTGATGATGATGACGATGATGATGATGATGATGATGATGACAATGTTGGTTCAGAGTAATGCTTTGTTGTTGTAGTAGCACTCTGCTACGGCCGTCTTGTTGTAGTAGTGGTGCGCTAGTAGTACTTTAGGACTGTAGCAGTAGAACTGTTGAAGTAATGTAGTAGCCACTATACACTAGCACTGTAGTAGCAGTAGTACTTGAGCATAGGCTGTAGTATTGGCATTGTAGAATGCAGGGGGACTTGTATTACTAGTAGCAGTGCTCTAGCACTGTACTTAACCTTGGGGTGCGGAGCGCTCCAGGGTCGCCGCCAGAGGCAGCGCCAGGGTGTTAAGACCGCCCCGGACTACATGGGGGGCCTGTTGAGGCCATCCCGGACTACATGGGAGGGCTGTCTGTGCGTACCCCAAAGCCTCTTACTACCATGGAGGAAGGCGACGGCGATGAGGAGGAGCTTGTTTTTGTGAAGGGCCTGGCGATAACCAGGGTTCTCGGGCCCGCCTTCCCCCTCCTCCCCAGATACCTCATCTTGTCGGATGCGCAGGTCCGAAGGGGGTACGCAGTACTGCCGCGCGCGGGCACACGTGGGGCTGCCCGGTGCGAAAGGGTTCGGCTGTATCGGCCAGCACCTGCCCCCCCCCTCCTCCGCCCCCGCCGGCTAGCCTGGGCGATCGCCGAAAATGATGCACGATGTTAAGGGGAAGGGGGGGGACGAGGAGGTCGAGGGGCGGGAGGGAGGTGGGGTGAAGTCGGGCGATCGCCGAAAATGATACACGATCTGAAGGGGAAGGGGGGACGAGGAGGTCGAGGTGCGGGAGGGAGGTGGGGTGAAGTCGGGCATGTCCCTCCACAGGAGTAGTTTTCAAAACGGTCAAAAGACAGTCTGGGGGCGATGATTCGTTGATTATTCTTGGACTATTTTTGAACATGTTTTGGCTATTGTTCGCCGAGCGCGCTCCACTACTCGCAAAGTGCCTACTCGCAAACGTCAGAAAAACACATGTCTGCTTTGATGTAATTTATCGTAGATCCACCGCGGGGGATCCAGGCCATTCGCGAGTAGTCACTTTGCGAGTAAGTGGAACGCGACTGTCTACTTGTTTATTCTTCGAACCAGAGTCCGCCTGTAGGGGGACACGCCCGACCTCAGGGTGGGGGTGGTCGGCGGCCGGCGCGGAATCAGGTCTCGCCGCGGCTGCCGGTGTTCGCCCGTGTCCAGAGGTGCTTCTCGACGGCGCCTCCGGCTGACGGCCCCCTCCCCGGGCGGGCCGACGCGCGGAGGGGCCGAGAGCGCAAAATGCGCTGCTGACCTGTCTTGTCCGGCCTCCCGCGCTCCCCACCCGATCGGGGAACCACAACACCAGGAAGGCTGCCCCTGGCGCCCAGCGCTGGTGGTGCCGCCTCCTTCGACTCGACTCGATTCGATTTCGATCGATTCTGATTCCGATCCGATTCGATTTGGATTCCGATTTGGATTTCGTTTGTTTAATTCGACTTCTCCCGCCTTTGCTGTCAAGTTCCGCCCATCTGATTCCTTTCGATTGCCCATCCGACTCATCGATTCGATTCTGGGCTCGCCTGCCTGAGCGACTACAGTGGAGACCATGCCAAGAAACACCCTGCTTGCCTCCAGGGTGCCCTGGGTTTCTTGGGTTTCTTGGGTTTGTTGGGTTTCGATGTTTTGGCGACGGAAGGCGTGACGTTTACACACCAAGAATAGTTGGACGTCCAGGAGTCTCAGGGTTGGGTTTCTTGTGGAAGGTTTCTTGTGGAGTGGTTTCCACTGTAGCCTTTTGGAGGTCCGCGCGGATCTGTTGGGTCTGCGCCCCCGGCGCGCTACGCGCCCCAGGGAGGGGGCCCAGCGCCGGTCCAAGAAGTCCGCGCGGACCTCCGACAGCTTGTCTGAAGACCTCTGTCCTCTGCCGCCAGCACCCCTCAGATTGCTTGCATGGCCACGCTTGGTTGGTAGGTTGGTTGGTTTTCTTGTCGGTTGCTTGGCTGGCAACTCGGCTGAGTGATCCGTAAGGGCTTCGCCCCCTGCCGCCGGCCCCTTCTCTCGGATCATGGGCAATGCAAGAGCGAAATCATGAGGCCTTGGCGCCGCCGTGAAGCAGCGTCGGGACTTCACGCGAAGACGATGTGTAATCGGCAAGGCAAATTGAAATTCTGATGATATTGTTGAATTCGGTGTTGTATTTCGAGCTTGCTCGCGTATGCTGTGCAAACATCTTTTCTACGAAGTATCAAAATGTTGCAAATCCCATGTGTTTTTTGACCCTGACCCCACCGATCTGCGTGAGGAGTGCCCCGGAATTTCAAGACATGTGGCAAATCCCATGTGTTGTTCGACCGTGACCCCGCCGATCTGCATGAGGAGAGCCACCGAATTTCAGAAATGTGATACCTCCCATGTGTTTTTCGACCCTGACCCCGCTGATCTGCGTGAGGGGGGCCACCGAATTTCAAGACATGTGATGAATCCCATGTGTTTTTCGACCCTGACCCCGCCGATCTGCAGGAGGGGTGCCACCGAAATTCAGAAATGTGTCAAATCCTTGAATGTTTTTGGACCCCGACCCCGCGGACCTGCGTGAGGGGTGCCACCGAATTTCAGAAATGTAGCAGCACCCACCGAACTTCACTAATGTGGCAACTCCCATGTGTTTTTAGACCCTGATCCTGTTGATCTGCGTGGGAGATGCCGCCGAATTTCAGACATGTAGCAAATCCCATGGGTTTGTAGACCCTGACCTCGGCGATCTGCGTGAGGGGTGCCGCCGAATTTCAGACATGTAGCAAATCGTATTGTTTTTTCGACCCTGACCCCTGCTATCTGCGTGAGGGGTGCCACGGAATTTCAAGACATGTGGCAAATCCCATGTGTTGTTCGACCCTGACCCCGCCGATCTGCATGAGGAGTGCCACCGAATTTCAGAAATGTGATAACTCCCATGTGTTTTTCGACCCTGACCCCGCTGATCTGCGTGAGGGGGGCCACCGAATTTCAAGACATGTGATAAATCCCATGTGTTTTTCGACCCTGACCCCGCCGATCTGTGTGAGGGGTGCCACCGAAATTCAGAAATGTGTCAAATCCTTGAATGTTTTTGGACCCCGACCCCGCCGATCTGCGTGAGGGGTGCCACCGAATTTCAGAAATGTAGCAGCACCCACCGAATTTCACTAATGTGGCAACTCCCATGTGTTTTTAGACCCTGATCCTGCTGATATGCGTGTGAGATGTCGCCAAATTTCAGACATGTAGCAAGTCCCATGGGTTTTTAGACCCTGGCCCCAGCGATCTGCGTGAGGGGTGCAGCCGAATTTCAGACATGTAGCAAATCGCATTGTTTTTTCGACCCAGACCCCTGCGATCTGCGTGAGGGGTGCTGCCGAATTTTAGAAATGTGGCAAATCCCATGTGTTTTCCGACCCTGACTCCCCCGATCTGCGTGAGGGTTGCTGCCGGATTTCAGAAATGTGGCAAATCCATTGTTTTTTCGACCCTGACTCCGCCGATCTGCGTGAGGGGTGCCGCCGAAGTTTAGATATGTGGCAGATCCCATGGGTTTTTGACCCGGACCCCGCCGATCTGTGTGAGGGGGGCCACCGAATTTCAGAAATGTGGCAACTCCCATGTGCTTTTGGACCCTGACCCCGTCGATCTGCGTGAGGGGTGTCAATTTCGACCCTCCCAGAAATTCTGAGACCCCTCCCAGGAGGCGCTAACCAGGCTGACTTTCGGCTCCCCCCCCTAGCGCGGTCCACAGGAACAGTAATATAACAAGAAGTATAGGGAAACAAAGCAAGCAACCAGGATGAACCAAGAGATCTCTGGGAGCAAGGGGATGGCCTTGGAAGGCCTCTTCGGGCCATCCCTGGGGGCCGCGTGGGGGCGAGGGGAAGAGGAAGAGGAGGAGGAGGAGAAGTAGGAGGTGGAGGGACCCAAAGAGTGTGATCCCTGGTGCTGCTGCTGCTGGTGGTGCTGCTGATGTTGTTGCTGCCTCTGCTAGTGCTGCGGCTGGTGCCCTGGAAGGCCTGTTGGGGCCATCGAGGAGAGCATCGATCAAAAGATGGGGGGGCGTCGATTTCGGCCCCCTCCCAGGAGCCAGCAAAATCGCCTCTTGGAGCTCTCCTGGGGCTCTTTGGGAGGGTATTGGAGCTCTCTCGGGGCTCTTTTAGGGGTCTTGGGGCCCTCTTGGGGCCCTCCTGGGGCTCTCTTGGGGTCTTCCTGGGGGCCCTGGAAGGCCTCTTGGGGCCATCTTGCAGGCCATCGATCAAAGGAGGAGATGGTATAACGTTCAGCCCCCCACAAATATGCTAAAATGTGGCCAGAACCGTAGTACAACCAATGATTTTGGCGTCCAGAGGGCTGGTGGGATAACGTTCAGCCCCCCCCCCCCCGAAGAGGCCAAAATGGGGCCAAAACCTTAGTACAACCAATGACTTTGGCGCCCAGAGGCTGGTGGGACATTTTTTTAGCTCCCCCCCCAAAGCTGCCAAAATGGGGTCAACATCTCGGTAAAACTAATGATTTTGACTTCCTCGCCGAGGCCGTCTTGGACGCCCTGACACCTCGCGGGCCCCCCAACAAAAAGTCCAGGGGAGGGGTAAGCGGAGGGGTAAACCCCTCTCCTTACGGGAAGAGGGGTTTTGTGGAAGAGGGAAGAGGAATCTCGGTGTGATTACGAGGATTCGTGTCCTCGATCCCCGAGCCGAATTCTCAGGGGGGGGCCGAAAAGCGCCCACCCGGGCCACTTCCACCCTGCTCCCCTCCTCATGGTAGCCATTTTGGCTCAAGCTGTCTTCACCCTGGTCGGGTGCACTCTTGGTGGACCCACCTGAGCGATGTACGGAGCTTGGGGTGGCTACGGAGGCGGACAGCCAGCCTTTGCGGGCTACCAGCAGCAGCAGCAGCAACAGCAGCAGCAGCAGCAGCAGCAGCAGCAGCAGCAGCAGCTGCAGCAGCAGCAGCAGCAGCAGCACGCCGCTGCCTACGGACAGGTCGGGGCTGCCGCGGTGGCACAGCAGGTCGCACCAGCAGCGCTGGCGTCGCAGGCAGATGGCGGGGTTGGGGCCGCCTCGGTTATACAGGTCCAGAACTGCTCCCACCCGGTAGTGGGCCCCATCGTCAACGGCACCTACAACAAGCTGCAGGAGAACCACGGGAGGCCGACGTACCTTCGAGATCAGAAGGCCGTCACCGGCCCTGGGTCGACCTCGGACGTCATGGCTTATTTCTGGGATGAGCGAGACGGCGCCTCGCTGTGCGGCTGGTGGCTCGGGGCGAAGGTGGGCGGCGACCAGGCTTGCGGCCACGCCCTCCGCTCCGTCCTCCTCCTCCTCCTCCTCCTCCTCTTCCTCCTCCCCCTCCTCCCTGCTCTGGGCCTGGCCTGGGACTGTCTGGTCGGAATGGAGGGGGGGGGGGGGATGGGGTAGACCGAAGGTACCTGGGAGCGCTTCCCTGGGCAGCCCAAGGGTACCCGCAAGGAAGCCTGCCTGAGGCATCCGAAGGTACCTGCCAGATCGCTTCCCTGGCCAGCCCGAAGGGTACAACAACTGCTGCATGCTCAGCTGGTTTCGGTGCCGCCGCCGCGCACGTTTCTCGGCACGTCGCTGCCTTCGGCGCCAGGAGGTTTCGGAAAACCAGCCACAAAGGCAGGCGTCTGAAGAGCCAGCTGCGAGAGCGGATTCGTCCACCACCTCTCTGCTATCATCCCCTTTCGTCCGCACTGGGACCACGACCCTTTCTCGTCCTCCTCCTCCTCCTCGTCCCACTGCAGGCCTGGGGCTACAACCCCAGCAGGAGCATGACCCCGCCCACCAGCGGCTGGCGGGTGCCGCACAACGGGCCCGCAGACCCGTCGCTGGCGGTGGTGGCGGCGGGACCCGCTGGCGGGCAGGCGGGCGATGCCTTCTCCTCGCGTCCCTCCCCTCCTCCCCCTCCTCCCTCTGTCTCTCTCTCTCTCTCTCTGTCCCCTGTCCCTCCATTCTCCCCGCCCTCGCCATCGTCCCCCCTGTGCAGGCCTCAAGTTGGCGCCAGGTCCTTCAGGAGGGAAGAAAACACACAGACACAAGTAATCGTCGATCCCCAGGAACATTAAGAAAATATGGGAAGTGGGGGGGGGGAGACAAAAACTCAGAAAATATGGGGAATCCTGTTATGTGTGTGATTCTATTTGTGTGTCCCAGGGCCCCTTCAAGATCCTCCCCAGAGGACTGCCTCGTGGCCGGCCCACTCGCTTTTTGGCCTGGAAGCCTTGCCAGTGATCCCCTCCCTTCCCTGCGCACCTCCCCCGCCTTCTCCCCCCTCTGGCCGGGCACGTCCCTCTGCAAGAATTATTTTTGCCCATTTGGGGGGTATTTTTTTAGTTTTTTTTGGTTCGCCCAAAATCCCCCTGTAGGGGGACACGCCCGACTTATCTTTGGCCCTGTAGGTCCCGAGTCCGAAGGGACCCCTTCCTCGCTCCTTCTTCCCCCTCTACTCCTTCTCCCCCCCCCTCGCTCGACCTCGTTCGCGTTCCCCCCCTCGCTCGACCTTGTCCCCCGCCCCCCTCGCTCTGCCTCGTCCCTCCCCTCCCCCCCCTCACTCGACCTCGTCCTCCCTCCCCTGCTTGAGAGGGAGGAGGAGGGGGAGGAGGAGAAGGAGGAGGAGGAGGAGGAGGAGGAGGGGGAGGAGGACAAACCCAAGAGTCATCAACGATGTTGGAATGAACCCTCCCTCCAACCCAGCCTTCGATGCGCGTTCTGTGTGTTTTGGACTGCGTCGCCAGCTTTGTTTCTTGGACTGCACACGTTAAAAACCTCGAGCAGCCTGCGCCGAGGTGTGTGGGCCGCCGCTGGAACGATCTCTGGGGCTACCTTGCAGTTCGGCTTTCTTAATATGAAAGTTGAAACCTCAAGCAGCCTGCGACGAGGTGTGTGGGCCGCCGCGGGAACGATCTCCGGGGCTACCCTGCGGCTCTGGCCTTCTTAATATGAAACCCTGGGAAGTTGGAGGACGGATGCTGTTTCGGCCCTTCGTCTGACGTGTTCTCGTGTGCACCAAAGGCCCGGTTGATCATCCCCGCTGACGGGCCCAGCATGAAGTCTGGCATGTCCCTCTACAGGAGGAATATTCAAAGATAGTCAGAAAATAGTCCGCGGGCGGTTTGTTGATTATGTTTTGGCTATTTGGTGGATTGTTTGAGTATTTTCCATTTTGTTCTTCCAAATCCGCCTGTAGGGGGACACGCCCGACCTAAGCCTAGCAGGGGCGGCGCGAGGGCGCGAAGCTAGCGGCGCGGTGCGCGAAGCTCGTGACCCGGGGCTCTCCTGTGAGCCCGTTCGGCATCCGAGCCCGTTCGGCCTCCGAAGGGGCAGTCCACTGGAATCACGTCCCACGAGGAGGCGGGAACTTGGCCCGCTCGGCAGCCGAACGGGTTCGAGCCCAAGCCCTCTCCTCTGCAGCCGCACGGGCTCACAGGCCGGATAGGCTCACAAGGAGACTGTTTTGTAAGCCCCCGGCAGTAACGGCCGTGACCGGGGAGGGGGAAGGGTGGAGGGGGCCAGTCACGTCATGATTCGCACCGGCGCCGTCAGGGAATGTTCAGGAAAGCTTAATTCCCACACGGCGCCAGCGGGAATCGTGACGTGACAAGGGGGGGGGGAGGGGGGGGCAGGTCACGGGCGTCATCGCGAATAAAAATGGGTCCATCGGGCGAATCAGCTCTCAAAAGGTACCCTTAAGTCGGGCATGCCCCTCTACAGGGGGAATCTTCAAAAATAGTAAAAAATAGCCTGGGGGCCTTTTTTATGGTATTTTTGAGCATTTGTTGCATATCTGTTGCATAGATTGGTCTAACATCCGCCTGTAGGGGGACATGCCCGACCTCAAGGTACCCCCAAGGTGACCCAGGAAAGAGTTGGGGTCGCAACCGGAAGTGCTCCGGCCCGGTCAGGCGGGTGGCGGCGCGGTCGGCAGCGGCGACTGCGTGGGCGGGACGCGCCACATTATGGTCTCGGGCGTCAGCACCGAGAACGTCGCCAAGTTTATCAACGGCGCCTACACCGTGTGCGGGGAGACTGGGGGGTCAGTATCGTTCAACCGATCCCCATCCCCATCCCCTGCGAGACCCCCACCAAAGTACCACCCCAGTTGGGGATACACCCCTCGAAGCCCGAAGGGAGCGACCTACATCCCCATCTTAGGGGGGTAAATCGGCCAGCGGGGCCCAGGCCGCGCCGCTGGGGATAGGGTCGGCTAATCGATACTCAGGGGGCGCCGACAGGCCCTCGGATCCTGGCGCTGCATTTTTTTCACGGTGGGTGTTTTCGCCAGGTGTCGGGCCTTGGGACCTTCACCGGTCGACCCCGCTCGAGGCATGGCCCAGAGTGCTGACGCCTGGGGATCCGGTCGTGAGTTTTTCACGATGTTACGGTCTTCTTATGCAGCGTGAGATCTGCGGGAGGTGGGAAGAGAAGCCAAGGTGGGCCACGCGCAGAGGAGGGTAGGGGGAGGGGGGGAAGCTTCTTAGAAGCACCCCTGCTTCTTGGAAAGCGTTTGGCCTGTCTATAGATACAGGGCCGATGCCTTCTAAGAAGCAGCCTCCTTCTAAGAAGCCTTCCCACCTTCCCCTACCCCCTTGTGCGCGCCGGCAACAGGGGGGGAGCATCGATCCCCAATCGCCTTTTCATCGCCAATGGGGGGCCAGGGGGCCCCGTCGCGCCCAGGAGCGTCTTGCTGCCCTGTCAGGGGCCTGTCGCCGATCCAGCGGCGAGGTATCGCCGATTCCAAGGACATCTTCCAGGAGATCTTCCCCGCCCCCCGAGCAGGTCCCAAGGCCCCCCCCATATCGTCAGAGGTGACGATGGGGTTGTGATGTTCGAACCTCTTTTAGCCGAGATCATTAGAATCTCGAGCAGCAAGAAAGCACCGAAACTGGAGGGTTTTCATGCGTCGGGCCTTGGGAGGCGATACTCGTTCGACACTTCGCCATCGTGTCGGGCAGGCGCTGATCTGGTATTTTTCTGGGTGCTCGAAATCTGGGATGCAGCCCTGAAGTACGATGGGAACAGCACGACGATGGGGGCGAATAGCCCAGGGGGGGACTACTACATGTATCCCAGGGGCGCGGGTGGTCCATGTCCTCGGCGAGCCCTCCCCTGCGCAGACGTGTGATGCCCGCCCCTGGGCCATTCGCCCCCGCTGTTGTTTCCAGTACCGACCTCCCTTAGGAGAATCACGGGAAGCCGGCCTACAAGAAGGACGTGCAGGTCAGCGGCCTGGACACCATGCTTTACTTCTGGGACGCGCGGGACGGGCAGAGCTTCTCTGGCTGGTGGTTCGGGCCGGAGGTGGGCGGCGACAAGGCCACGGTGGGGCAGAAGTTCGAGCCTCCCAGAGGGGGACAAAGTGCAGCCCAACAGGGTCGCAAGGGTGAGTCACGTTCCAAGGCCATCTTTGCATCCTTGCCGCTCGGGCCATCTTGGCCCGTTGCCATGGGCCATGGGCTGCCAACTTCGGCTTCGATTAGGGCGTCCAGGGGCCTTGCATCCTTACCGCGCATCCTGACGATCCGGTCACGCTGCAGGTTTGGGTCGGAGGATTGCGCAACGTCGCCGATCCATCGGCGATGCGGCTCGATGTCGAGCCCGATATTCTCCACGTCGACGTCGCCGGTGCCTCTGGCGATGCGGCGCGATCATCCGACCACATTTGCTACTCCGACCCCATTCGGGAGGGTCCTAAGATTGCGAGGGGAAGAAGTACGGGGAAGGGGGGGGGTGGAGGCAAAGGGGAATGCATGCTGACGCTCAAGAAGTGCCAGGGGGGAGGGCCCGTCGCGCAGCAATGCCCTGGGAGATGATCCATCACTTGGATTCCGGACTTGCTCGTGCCTGTCTCATCATTGAGATTCTCTGGTCGTTCTTTCCAACATCTTGCCCAGCGGCCGAATTCTCCGGTTGTTTTGTCGTCCCCCGTGCCTTTTCCTTAGTCGCGATTCTACACAACGCGGACGGGGGGCTCCTCCTCCTCCTCCTCCTCCTCGTCCTTCTCCTTCCCCCCTCCCTCCTCCTCTCCCTCCCCCTCTTGGAAGGGGTGAGGGGTGGGGAGGGGCGGCGAGGTCATGGCCCACAGCCCGAGAGACACGCAGACCCCGCCCATGAAGGGCTGGAGCGTGCCGCACAACGGGCCCGCCGACCCAGCGGTCATGCCGCCATGCCTCCTCTCCTTCCCTGCTCTCTCCCTTTGTTCCTCTCCCCTTCCTCCCCTCTCCCTCTCCTTCTCTCCTCCTCCTTCCATGCCTCCTCTTCTTCCTCTCCTGTTCCTCTCCTTCCACCTCGGCGTTCTGCTCTCTTCCTTCCGTCCTCCTCCTCACAACGGTCTCCGTCATGCCAGCGGCATCCTCGGCCGCGCTGGGGACTGCCGGAGTGGCCCAGCAGCAGGGCAACATGCTGCTGCAGCAGCAGGGGGGGGGCAGGAAAGGGTTCACCTGCCCCGCTCTCCTCCTCCTCTCCGGCCACCCTTCACCCCAGCGCTCCCGCGCCTCCCTGCCCCAGGCTCCTGCGTCCTCCGGCCTGTCATTCAGCCCCCTCCTCGCATTCCCTCCCCCTCCGTTCGCTCACGCTCCCCCTACCTCTCGTACTTTGCATCTTCAGGGGAACTTTCCTGTCCTGTGAATGGTAGTCTTCTCTTGTACTCCGACGTGGGTTCGACGCGGATTCGGCGTGGAGTCGACAAGGATTCGATACGGTTTCGAAACGGTTTCGACACGGATTCGACACGGATTCGACTCGCTCGACGCGGATTCGACACGGATTCGATGTGGATCGCGGTGCAACAGGATAGACAAGGCCCCCCGAACATGCAACACATTTTCTCTCCCTGAGGGGTTCTTCATTAAGTCATTGGATGGGTCCGCAGGGTTCTCGCTTGGTGCCCGGTTGTACAGTCGGACCGAGGCATAAGATCGTAGTCGGTTCGGGGAGGATACCCCCGTGTTCTTCGTGTGTGTCGGATGTTCTTGTGCAACCTGGGGAGGGTGCCCTGGGATGTTAGGTGTGTTTTGGCTTATGGAGGGTCCCATGCTCTCGAGGGATGCTCCTCTGGCCCAGATCCGACTGTAGGCCGCCTGCCACCTCAACCCAACCCGAAGGCCCAAACTTGTCCTCGACTTCCAGTGGGGGGGGGGTCGGGGAACATTGTGAAAACACGTCTGGAACCCGCACCCCCCCCAACCCGAAACTCGGGTCTTCGGATTGGGTTGGGGTGATCTGGCACGGCAGGTTCGTGTCATGTCGACCGGCGGCGGCCCCGTCGGCGGCGTTCCACTTTGAACGCCGCAGGCGACCCAGAATCCACCGATGTGGAACATTTTGACGTTTCGGAAACGGCCGATTCTAATTCGTTGTTTTTCCAATCGGCGTGGACCCTCGCACCCCCCCTCCCCCCCTCCCCAGAGTAGATCTTGGCTGTTTGGGGCGCCTGTTTCGAGCAGGTGGAGCCTCCCCCATCGTGGGCGCACTGCTGCAAACAGTCGCGCTAAGCAGAGGTCTGGAGCCAGACCCCCCCCCCTCCCCCCCCCTTCCGCCCAATGTCGAGACGACGAACTAAAAAACGTTCACCATGAAGAGGAGGGAAGGGCGCCCGCCGCCAAAGGCAGGAGGGAGGCCGGGGAGGTAGGAGGAAGAGCGCCCGTTGCCCAAGGCAGTCGGGCGGCAAGGTCAAAAAACTGCCGCAAAAGACGGGAGGGCTGCCAGGAAGGCAAGGCACCTGATGCCGAAGACAGGAGGGAAGCCGCCTGCTACTGCCACAGCCACAGCCGGGCCGTCTCGACGGCCCTGCTTCAGGAGAGAAAGAAACACACAGACACAATTAATCGTCGATTCCCAAAGAAATATGTGAAAATATGGGAAGTGGGGGGGAAGACAAAAATCCAGAAAATATTGGAAAATATGGGGAATCCTTTTATTTGTGTGTATTCATTTCTATGTCCCAGGGCCTCTTCACTGCCGCTTCACCGTCCCACTCCGAAAATAGACGCCCACCAGGGTGGAACGATCCCCACGGGGGCAGCAGCCGACGCCGAGGTCGGCACGGCGCGAACCCCTGACGCAGGCCCCGCCCGTGGCTGCCTCTCTTATCAGGAGGAAAAAACACACAGACACAATTAATCGTCGACTCCCAGGAAAATATGGGAAAATATGGGCAGTGGGGGGGAAGGCGAAAATCCAGAAAATATGGGAAAATATGGGGGATCTTGTTTCTTGTATGTATTTATTTGTATGTCCTTGGGCCCCTTCATCCTAGGCCACCCCCCTCGGCGTGGGGTGGGCTTTTTTCGCCCGGCTCGCCCGGTTGGGTGGCCGCCCGTGGCCGTCCCGTGGCTCTATAGGCCTCCTGGATGGGGTCGGACGATCGCGCCGCCCTCGCCGAGGCATCGACGATGCGCCTCGATGCGGAGCCCGATGTTCTCCACGCCGGCGTCGCCGATGCGTTGCCGACGTCGCCGAGACATCGTTGGTGCATCGCCGATGCATCGGCGATGCGGCTCGATCCTCCGACCCCATCTTTTCCGACCCCATCAAGGAGGCCTCCAGTGGCCGTCACGTGCGCTGGTCCGACAGCAAATCTGAAGTCGGGCCTTTCCCTTTACAGGAGGAATCTTCAAAGATAGTAAAAGAATAATCAGGGGACGATTTTTCTGCTATGTTTTGCTATTGTGAAGGCCTTACGGCCGGTGCCGCCGACCCTGAATGACACGACGACGACGACGACGACGACGACGACGACGACGACGACGACGACGACGACGACGACGACGACGACGACGACGACGACGACGACGACGACGACGACGACGACGACGACGACGACGACGACGACGACGAGCGCTCTGGGGGGCCTCTTGGGGGTAGTTTGTGGGCCTCTTGGGAAGCTCTTAGGGGCCGCTTGGAAGCCTCGTGGGGGCCTCTTGGGGCTTCCTGGGGGTCTCTTGGAGGGGGCCTGGGACGTCTTGGAGGCTTCTTGGACGGTCTTGGGGCTATCTGGGCGTTTTCGGCCGATCTTTGGGCGACTCGGGGCCCTCTTGGGCCGTCTCGGGGGCCATCTGGGGCATTCGGACCTCATTTGGAGTGTTTTCGAGGTTTCTAGGCCGCCCGAGGAAAAACGAATCTGCCCCCCACCCCCCCCGGGACCCCCCCCGGGACCCCCCCCGGGACCCCCCCCGGGACCCCCCCCCCCCCCGGGACCCCCCCCGGGACCCCGGGGCCCCCTCCCCCCCCCCCGGCCCCCCCCCCCCCCCTGGGGAAGGGATCGAAGGGCAGGGGCTTCCCTTCGACTCGATTACGACACTGCTCGATTTTTCTCTCGCTCACGAGCTTGAGAAGGAAGCTGCAAGCTGCAGGGAAAGGGGACGACGGAGGCGACGACCGACGGAGACGACGACTCGAACAGCCAAGCCCCTCGCACACGCCGACAGGGTCGGCGGATTTCAGGGCATTTGTTGAGTACCCTTTTATTTGTCGTCCAAAAGGGGGGTGAAGTGCAGTCCAACAGGGACGTAAGGATGAGTAACGTTCCAAGGATATCTTTGCATCCTTGCCGCTCGTCGAAGAACAAAACGCCATAAACATACACGCTGGATCCGCGCGCTGGGGCCCTCCAGCGGCGCCTCTGGCGCCGCCCCTGGCGCGCTCCGCGCGCCAGGGAGGGGGGTCCCAGCGCAGATCCAAGAAATCCGCGCGGAGCGCCAACAGTTTATGTCTATGGCGGTTTTTCTTCTTCTAATGGGCTGCCAACTTCGGCTTCGATTTGGGCGTCCAGGGGCCTTGCACCCTTACCGCGCATCCTGACGATCCGGTCACACTGTAGACTTGGGTCGGAGGGTTGCGCAACGTCGCCGATCCATCGGCGATGCGGCTCGATGTCGAGCCCGATATTCTCCACGCCGACGTCGCTGGTGCCTCGGCGATGCGGCGCGATCCGCCGACTACATGTACTAGTCCGACCCCATTCGGGAGACTCCTGAGAGGGGGAGGGGAAGAAGTACTGGGAAGGGGAGTCGTGACCCTCTACGGAAGGAAAATTAAAACATAGTAAAACATAGTCTGGAGACCATTTTCTGTTTTCTGATCATTGTATAGAGTATGTTTGGAGTACTTTCTTACATCCGTCTGTAGGAGTGTAAGGGGACATGTCCGCCCTCACGGTAGCGAATCATGGGGACCTGGTATACCTTCTGAATTCCGTTTTTAGCGTTGACTAGCGTCGATTAGCGCTTGGAGATCGATGAGTCGATGAGATGGCGCCGATTGGGCGTCGGGTAGCGTCGATTAGCGTCGACTTAGCGTCGATCAAGCGTCGATTAGCGTCGACTCGCAAGAGCCAACAAGATGGTATGGAAGGCTCCCCATGAGTTGCCACAGAACGTTGGTTGGATCTGCCAGGGCTTTACCCTGTGACCGTATGTGGTCGCCTCTTGGCCGCCCCGTGCGCTGTGTGCACCGCCGAGCTCGCACAACATACTTCACCAATGCCTTGAAACTGAACGGCGCAGCCTCCACACGTGCGCGCGGGCATGTCAGTAGTATGCCAAGCACAGCAGCTGCGCAGACACCGCAAGATAGACAACAACTCGGGCTTGTCTGCCCGCTCGCATCGGGTAGGGAGAAAAAACAGGAGGTGCTGTCACAGTGGAGGCCCATGCCAAGAATCATCCTTCTTGTCTCCAGGGTGTCCTGGGTTTCTTGGGTTTCGATGTTTTTTGCGATGGACAGTGTAACGTTTCTACACCAAACATCGATGGACGTCCTGGGGTCTCAGGGTTGGGCTTCTTGTGGAAGGTTTCTAGTGGACTGACCTCCACCGTAGAAACTTCATCCAGAACCCGCTTTCTCATGTCACCACGCGCGCGCCGCCGTGCGCCCGTGGCGAAATCCTTCCAGAACTCTCGGTGTTGGAAACGCTGTCTATTTAAACCCAGAAGCTGAGCTTTTTCTTAGGGTGGAGGGCTCAGGGTGAAATCCATATGGGCTTTTGCACCTCGAAAATTTGTCCGTTCTGTTGCTCGCCTTTTGCAGATCCAAGCCTCCACAATATATCGAAACGGCATTTGAGATTTCACCCTTTGCCCTCCACTCAAAGAAAGTGGTCAGATAAAGGTTTTGTTCAGCACACAGTTTGCCGGATCTCTTGCATCTCCGCGCGCGCACTTTCGCCTCATCACCCTCGCCAGCGCCGCCGCGCCGCGCCATCGTCATCGACAGTCGTCGCCATTGCCGCCATCATCACCCGAGTACCTTCATCAGCGACACCTGGACATCGTCATCATCATCATCATCATCATCATCATCATCATAATCGCGATCAATATCGCTGCTACCATCAACCTTGACGCCGTTGTCGAAGTCATCATGATACCGCCCCCGCCCGAGTCACCGACCCGCATTGAACCGCCCGCGCGCCAGCGCGACCTTCGAGACGCGCTGGTAAGTTGCCGTCGGTGAGCGCCATCGCGGCCGCACTGGTTGTGCCCTAGGCCCCCTGGCCGTTGCGCGCGCCAGCGCGGCCACAAAGATGCGCCGGCCATTGTCGAACTGCCCAGCAGTCATCGCGCGGACGCATGGGTTTTGCAAGACAGGTTGTGGGCGGGACGGTGGGATGGCGGCGCGAGCAGTGGAG
>CAUYUJ010019242.1:0-15723 GCA_963575745.1 Prorocentrum cordatum | reverse complement strand
TTTTTTTTTTTTTTTTTTTTTTTTTTTTGTTTTTTTGTTTTTTTTGTGTGTGTGTGTGTGCGTGTGTGTGTGTGCGCCCGTTTTGTTTCCCTCATCTCTCGCTCTTCTCCTCGTCGCTCCGCTCTTGCCGCCCTGTCCGCCGCTTTTTGTCCTTGGCCGTCCTTCTCTTTCGCTTGCGCCGACTGGCTCGGCCTTTGCAGCTCTCGCGCCAACAATTGTGACCGCCAGGGTGCCGTGCACAGGGCCTCCGAGGAACAGGTCTGACAGTGTGCTTGTGTGTGTGTGTGTGCGGTTGTGCGTGTGTGTGAGTGTGTGTGCGCGCGCGTGTGTGTTTGTGTGCGCGTGTAAGCATGCTCCAAATCCCCACGCTTCGCGTATCCCCGCCAGCCGTCCACCCTGGGCCCACGCAGTCGTCTGAGGTACGGTATCATGCTTTCTCTCTCGGAGCTGTCCCTGGCCGTCGTTTATATTCCGACTTGTGGCGCCTCCGACGGACTTGCAGCTTTTCGCGCTGGCAGTTCCCCTCAGTTTCAGTCCCTCCAGCCATCCACCTGCCGTTGGGCCGCTGCGTGAGGCCTCGGCCGGCGCGTAGCCGTTGCCTTGCGCGTCGCCTCTGCTTTAATTAATTAGTCTCTGCGTAACCCGCTTTGACCTGACTCGCCGCCTGCGCGCTCGCCCGCGGTCGCTGACTAAAAAGTATCCCCGCCAGCCGATTCAGAGACCCCGACTTCGAGAGCTGACAGGAGAAAGGGGCGAAGAGACACATCATCTGGTGAAACAGGGCGGGCAACCAGGGTGAACAGAGATCTTTGGGAGCCATCCTTGGGGGCCGCTTGGGGCCATCTTGGAGGCTATCGATCAAAGGAGGGGGGGGTCCAGATCTAAATTCCCCCTTGGGGCCCTCAAAACCGCCTCTTGGGGCCCTCTTGGGGCGCTCTTGGGCGCTCCTGGTGCCGTCTGGGGCGCCTCCGGGTCCCCTTTCGGGGTTTTCTTGGGGCCCCCGGAACGCATCGGAAGCGAACCAGCGCGACAGCAAAACTCATACTCTGGATTGCTTAGGCCGCGGCGCGTCCGCGGGGGTGCCAGGGGGTTCGTTCCCTTCCCCGCTGGGGCGCGGGGGTGGTGCCGTGGGGGGGGGGGGGCTGGCCGCGCCACGTTTTCATGTGTGTCACCCCCCGGTTGATTCATAAGAAGTTCGGAGTAGGTTGTTGGAGGATTTTGCCCTTTTGGAGGGGTTCTGAGGGGTCGCCGACAGCACTTTGAACCGTCTTGTGGTTGTGGCGCCCTTGGGGCCTCTAGGAGGCATGCCGGGGGTCATCTTAAGCGGTCTTGCGCTATCTCGGAACATCTTGGAGGCGATCTCGGAGCATCGGAGGCCCTCTTCGAACCATCTTGAGCGACGACGGGCCCTCTGATGACACGCGGCCCCTCCACGAACAAGCCCTGGGAGGGTAGGGGGGGTACCCCTCCCCGAAGGGAAGAAGGGTTTCATTTGAAGGGAAAGGAAAATATCGTCAGACCACCTACGCCCAGAGGGATGGTGGGATTCGTTCCCTTGTGGGACACGCAGCAATGTTCCACGGTACTAGACGCAGGCTGTGTGCGTGTATTCGCGTTCGGTTTGACGTCGGGGAAGACATGGTTTCCAAGTGTTTATTGTATTGTGCGCCGCGGCCCTTTTGATGATTTGGTGCCACAGCTCGGAGTCAGAATGGTCATCGTCCAAGTCTGCACGTGGCATGCGCTTACATGTTTAGTTTCACCGTCTGGTCTGCACGGCTGTGCCCACCACGGGGATTTCTGCATACACCGAATCGTCCCGGCAATTTGCCGCGCCGCCTGCCTGACTCGCGGCTTTAGACGCATTTCAGTCAATTGGGATATGGACTGGTCTTCGATTGGGTGGCGAAATCCCAACCATACCCCGACCGATCAACGGTTCAGGCAACTCGAAGGGCGATGGGGGTAGGGTTCGGAATGGGTCGAGCACGTGGCGAAGTCCGAACCCTAACCCCCGCCCCCAATGGTTGGTGGGGCTTTCTCGCGGCCCTCGAGGGACCTTCTTGAAGTTATTTGGAAGGGTGTTGGGGTCCTTCTAGGAGCCCTGGAAGACTCTTGGGGCCATCGTGGAGGGTGCCGCTCAAGAAGAAGGGGTTCCTTAATTCAGGCGCCCCTCAAGAACCGTCAACATCGCTTCTTGGGGCCTTCTTGGGACCCTCTTGTGGCGCTCTTGGGAGGTCTTGGGGCTGTCTTGGCGGCGTCTTGGGCCCATCTTGGGGCTCTCTTGGACCATCGTGAGGCCTCAAGACCGCATCGGGAGCGAAACGACGAGAAGGTATACAAGGCGAAATCGCACCCTCGAAGGTTTAGAAGGTTCGTGGTCTCGTGGGGAAGTCTTGATGGGGGCTTCGAGAGCACTTGGAGCCGTCTTGTGGTCCCCTTGGGGCCTCTTGGAGGCATGTCGGAGGCCATGTTGAATCATCGTCGGCTATCTTAAGCCATCTTGGGAGCCATCTTGGAGCATCGGGGGCCCTCTTTGAGTCCTCTTGGGCCATCTTTGGTGCTCTGACGTCTCGCGTCCCTCCCAAACAACTAATTCAGGGAGGGGTGGGGGATGGTACCCCTCCCCGAAGTGAAGAGGGGGTGCGGAAGAGAGCAGAAGACTCATTAGACTACGAACGTCCAGAGGGCTAGTGGGACTTGAGCCGCTGACGCCATTCATCAGCACGCCGGCGTAACCAGAGCGTGCGTGTTTGTGTGAGGGAGGGAGAGAGAGAGAGAGAGAGAGAGAGCGAGAGGGAGAGAGGGCGAGAGCGAGAGAGAGAGAGAGAGAGAGAAAGAGACAGAGTGAGAGAGAGAGAGAGACATACACATGTGTATACACACAAAGAGAGAGAGAGAGAGAGAGAGAGAGAGAGAGAGAGAGAGGGAGAGAGAGAGAGAGAGAGAGAAAATGAAAGAAAGAAAGAGAGCAACTTACTACATAGAGTTCTGAGCCCCAATTAGGTGGACAAGGCCGAGTTCTGCAAGTTCTTCTCCTGCTGCGAGAAAGATCCCGTGGTGGCGAACGCGGGCAGCGGGAACGACGCGAGCGGGAAGAAGAGGGCGCTGACGAAGTGGCCTGGGGAGGAGGAGCTCGATGTGGTCTTCAAGCGCATCGAGCAAGACGCGGAGGGCTACATTAGCAGATCAATTTTCCTTAAGTTTCTCGCCGAGTACATGAAGGTCGTGAAGGCCATTCTCCACCTCCACAGCCTCCTCCCCCTATCCCTCCTCCTGCATCTCCGCCTGCGCCTTCTCACTTCCCTTCACCTCGCCCCTGACCCCGTTCCTCCTGCTCCTGCTCCTGCTCCTCGTCCTCCTGCTGCTCCTGTTGCGGACCCTCCCGCCGGCGAAGGCCACCGCCATCACTTCCGAGATGGGCATGAAGGGGCAGACCCTCCGGCGGGTGCTGCCAGGAGAGGCGGTCGAGGTGCCGGCGGAGGGGGAGGAGGACGAGGAGGAGGAGGAGGAGGGGAGGGAGGAGGAGGGCCCCATTCGCGAGGACCTCCCCCTCCCTCTTCCCCGTGCTTCAGCTCCCCTGCCTTCTCCCCTTCCCGTCCTCTCCCCCCCCCCGCCTTTGCAATCGCGCCTCCCCTTCCCCCTCCTACTCACGCTTCTCTGCGAACTTCCTCTCCTTTGGTTCCTATGTCTCCTCCTCCTCCTCATCTTTCCCGCATCTCCCTATTCCCTGCCCGTTGAGGTGCTGGAGGGCCCTGTTCGCGACGACCTGGTGCAGACCTTGCGCATCCGGGCGAGGACTTGGACACCTTCTCTGCCAATGTGAAATCCAGGTGCCTGCGGCAAATCCGCCACCATGTCAGCGAAGCATTCTGTCGACCTTTCCAGCACCGCCCAAGTTTCAAGTGGTAGCGCTCGTCTCTTCTTCTTGAGGAGCTCTCATGAAGCGTGTTTGGGCCGTCTTGGGTCTGTTTCGGACAGTCTTGAGGGTCGCTTGGGGCCCTCTCCGGTCGTCGTGGATCCCTCCTGGGCCGTCTCGGGGCTTTGTTGGGCGGCGTTAGTAGGCAGAAACCCTACAGCACTTGGCATTCTACCACTCCTCAACGCGCTGTGGTTGCGGTGATGGTTAATCGCACTCAATTCCGCGACCCCCTTCGAAAGCCGATTCCTCCCCTCCGTACAACCTAATCCAACACAGTACATTCCTGTACACATTCGAGCTATTTCAATCCTCTCGGGTCCGCCAAATCCTCCCTTCCAGTACATCCGCCAATCCAATCCTCCCCCGTTCCCTTCCAATCTCCTCCCCCGTTTCACCCCGAGATGGGAGGGAGGGATATGCCGGAGAAGGATGGGGAGGTAAGAAGGAGGATGATGATGAGGAGGAGGAGGAGGAGGAGGGCGAGGGCGGGGGTTGGAAGGTAAGAGGAGAGTGCTTCTTTATTGCCTGGGGCATGACAGGCGTCATGGCTCCCGCCCCTCCCCCCCCTACGACGTAACGCTCCCCCCCCCCCAGTGCGCTCCGGGCACTGCCGCCGTGCGCATCGGGATGCGCATAGGTGTCCGCATAGGAATCTGCATAGGAGTCTGGTCCGCAGTCGTCGTCGTCGTCGTTGTCGTCAACGTCGTCGTCGTCGTCGTCGTCGCCGTCGGCGTTGACGTCGGCGTCGGCGTCGGCGTCGGTGTCGTCGTCGTCGTCGTCGTCGCTGATCGCTCGTCGCTCGTCGTTCATCGTTATCGTGCGCGCAGACGCGGCTGCTGGAGCCTGGCTTTTTTATTCTGGGCCGATGACGGCAATCATATAGGGTGGGTGGGGTTGGAGGGGGCCGAAGACGTCATGTTTCGCTCTGGCGGCGTCTGGGCATGCCCAGGAATGACCGTAGACGGGTAGCAGCAGCATGTAGATATCGATATGCACGACAGCGCCTGTGAACACAGTGCCTGCGTGCACCACAGCGCCTGTGTACACCAGATTGCATAGTACGCCACAGCAGCCGCGTGTAACACAGCGCCAGTGTGTGCCACAGTGGCTGCGGGCACCACAGCGCTTGTGTACATCACAGCGCCTGCGTACACCACATCAGCCGTGTGCAACACAGCCCCAGTGTACACCACAATGCCTGCATGCTACACACTGCCAGTGTGCACCACGGCGCCCGCGTGCACCACAGCAACCGTGTGCAACAGATCACCACATTTGCATACATAATGTTGAAGAAATCCTTATGACAGAATGGAGCGCCTGTGGATTCCACAGAAACTTATTTGTTTCTAAAGGATTTGGAACGGAAGTCTTATGGAAAAAGAGGCGCCGCTGGAATCTACGAGTCCTCCCGAGTCCGCCCGCATCATCCTAACTCCTCCCATGTGCGTCCAGGAGGCTCCAGCGAAATTGGCCATCCGAGAACCAAGTGGACCGATTCAATCGACCATTCTACGGTGCAAACTGAGCCGCGCACGTGCGCTGTATCGCCGACCCGCACGACAGGGGGGGGAGGAGGAGGAGGAGGAGGAGGAGGAGGAGGAGGAGGAGGAGGAGAAGGAGGAGGAGGAGGAGAAGGAGGAGGAGGAGGAGGAGGAGGAGGAGGAGGAGGAGGAGGAGGAGGTAGTGGAGGTGGCGGAGGAGGGGAGAATGTCGCATTGTTTATCAGCACTTTCTTTTGCGTGAAGTTTAGCTGTCCGCAGAAGATCCTCACCTACATGCTCCCTCTACCTGTCCTGTGCTCGCAGGCGCTGTGGTGTACACCAACCACGCGTTGCACGTGGATGCTGTGGTGTAGACAGGCGCCGTGGTGTGGACAGGCGCTGCGGTGCACGCAAGCATCGTGGTGTACACAGGCGCTGTGTTGCACATGGTTGCTGCGGTGTACACGTTCGCTGTGGTGTACACTGGTGCTGTGGTGCACGCAAGCACTCTGGTGTACACAGGCGCTACGTTGCACACGGCTGTTGCGGTGTGCGCAGGCGCTGTGGTGCACACGCGCGCTGTGGTGCACGCGAGCATTGTGGTGCACACAGGCGCTGTGGGGCAGATCGCCATCTACATGCTTACATGCTGCTCGCGTCGTCGTCATCGTCGTCATCGTCGCTCATCGTCGTCGCGCGCGCGGGCGCGGCTGTGGTGCCGGAGCCACACGGTGGGGGGGGGCGTTACATCATACCCCTCCCCGCCCCCCCCCCATGATGCCCGTCATCGCCGAAAATAAAGAAACATTCTCGAGGGAGGCCGTGGGGTCCTGGAGGGCGGCGAGTGCGGAGGTGGCGCAATGGATGGGGGTGGAGGGAGAAGAATTGCGAGTCACGAGATACCCCACGCAGTGGTCGAAACGAACTACGAGCGGCGCTGCTGCTCAGCCTTGCTCAGAAGCTCGGGCCACCTACCCTCGATCAATCAGGATAAATACTCCTTCCTATGAGGAGCAGTCGTATTCGAACACGGCATGGCCAGCCGTCCCATCTGAGAGTGCGCAAGATGGCCACATCCCATGCAAAGCCAACCCTTCTGGACATGCGACAAACGCAGCCTGTGAGTCCCCTATGAGCGGAGGGGTAAGGAGGAGGCGTTTCCCTGACGGCAACTTTACATCAGCTTACAATCTTCATCGGCGGCTTTGGTTGGCGTTGCAGCCGATGCCGAAGATTCGAATGATGACGTCGGCGGCGCGGATGGCTCCACTGTCGCGATGTTGGCGACGCGGTCGGCGACCGCTTGCGCTTCGCGCGTTCGCGCCGCAGCGTCGACGCCTCCCCGCTGGACTCCACGAGGGACGGACTCGACAACCCACCCTGGGGACTTCCCCGTGGGAGGCGCCAGAACCCTGTTGCCAGGGCCTCCAGCAGCACCACCGAGGAGAACGCTCGTGAAGTCCTTCTCGGTCCTTCTCGGAAGCCGCCGCCCTCGCCGCTGCTGCCTGGAGCGCTGCCGCCACCTTCCGAAGCCTCGGGAGCTCGGCATCCACCTCCGCCGTCCACGTCGCAGCTGTCGGTGCGATCTCCAAGATGTGCTCCGCGTGGCCGAGCCCGCCCTCACAGCCCTCCACCACGGGTGGGAACCCGTGGCAGAAAGCTGCGCACTCTGCTCCTTCGCGGTGCACTCCTTGGTCTCCCCGTCAAGGTCCGCGGCGCCCACGCCGAGGGAGTCGGCAGTGATGATTTATTTGCTCCTTTACCTCAGCCTCCTGGGGAGAGTCCGCGACGTTCATGGCAGACAGCACCTTGCCGACGTTCCCTGCTGACCATGGAGGGTGCTTGGTCGCGCCGGGCTCGAGAGGCGGAGCCGCAGCGTTCCAGACCGTGCCGTCGGAAGCGTACGGGCCTCAGCTGATGTTGAACACGTGGTTTATGTATGTTGTTGTGCTGCATAGTTGGATTACACAGATCTGGTGTTCAGCTATTCTTTTCCAGTCAGCCCAGTCGGAGCACATGGTAGCCCAGAGCAGAAATATCAGCAGCAGAAGCCAGAACCGAGCCGAAAACGGTTCGACTGAGAAGCCCAAGACGGACACAGCGCTGACCCAGAACGGGGAACTCCGTCGACCTTGAGCACGAACAAACCACCCCCCAGCGTTTTCCTCCTCATCGAAGATACTGGCCGAGCGGACCCAGTGGCGCAGCGCCCGCGGCCAGCTTTACGTGATGGGCCGCGAGCCCTGCGCCGCGTGCTGCGCCTCCAGGCGCCGGGAGGCTATCCTTAAGTCGGGGCTGTCCTCCCACAGGGGGATTTTGGACGAGAAACAAAAGATAGTTTAAAACATGCCCCCAAATTGTCAACACATACTCAGCATGATACCGGAGAAAACCCCAATCATAATCTTTTTAGGGCTATAGGGCTATTGGGCTGTAGGGTAATAGAGCTACAGGGCTGTAGGGCTACAGGGCTATAGGGTATAGGGGTATAGGGCTATAGAGCTATATGGCTATACGGCTATAGGGCTATAGGGCTATTGAGGTATCGGGCTATAGGGCTATAGAGCTATAGAGCTGTAGGGCTATAGGGCTATAGGGCTATTGGGCTATTGGGCTATTGGGCTATAGGGCTATAGGGCTATAGGGCACCCCGAGGCACCCGGGCACCCCTGGGCACCCCCGCGCACGCCCGGGCACCCGGCCTGGGCACCCGGGCACCCCCGGGCACCCGGGCACCCGGGCGTGCAGCGAAAATCGGCGGCAAACCCAACCTAACCATATGAATCCGCTAGGACCCCTACAGAGGCAAGCTCTGATTGGGGAAAATCGTTCCCCGTTTTTTTTTTTTTTTGTTTTGTTTTTTTTGTTGGTTGTGTTGTTTGCAAAAATATTACTATTTTTGAATACTCCTCCTGTAGAGGGACAGACCCGACTTGAGGCTATCCAGAGTGCGCACGCCCTCGGCGCCCGCATGCCGCGCCACGCTGCAGGCGTTGCCAAAGGTGCCCCTGGCCCAAGGTTTCCCCAGCTTTTCCCCACTTCGGAGCCCCCGGGGCCCTCTGGGCCGCGTGAGGGATGCCTTGGAGGCCGTGGGGGCCTCCTTGGAACTCCTTGGGGCACCTTAAGACAGGACGTTGCCCCTGCCCTTGCTTCTGCTGCTGCTGCTGCTGAGATTCGCGATGCCGCGACTCCGCCCCTCGCCATTCTCGAACTCCACTGCAGAGAATCTCCAGCTGCGCCAGCTCTGGACGGACATGCCGAGGGGGAGGGGCGGAGGCAGGGAGAGCAGGAGCGGGAGTGGGAGGGGGGGGGGTCGGAATGAGTGAAGGGGGGGGAGGATTGTACGGGTGCTCTTGGAGATGCCTCCTTGGAGGACGCTCACGGACTCGCTTGAGGGCTGGGTCACAATCGAGTCGAACACAGGTTCGGCGTTCTTAGTTGAGGGCGGCAAGGTGTTCAAGTTCAAGGTTGCCGAGAAGTGCACGTTACAGATTTCTTCGCCTCCTCTTCCTCTCATTCCTCACGAATCCCCCTCACCCTCGCCTTTCTCCCCTTCGCGCTTCTCTTCCTCCTCCTTCTCCTCCTCCTCCTCCTCATTACTTCTCCTCCTCATCTCTCCCACTCACTCCTCCTTCCCGCCTTTCCATCATTCTCTCTAATCTCCTCCTCCTCGTCGTTCTCCTCCTCCCTCTCTTCTTCCCTCCTTCCCCCTCCCTCCTCCCTCCTCCCTCCTCCCTCCTCCCTCCTCTTCCTCCTCCTTCTCCTCCTCTTCCTCGTCCTCCTCTCCCTCCTCCCTCCTGCTCTTCCTTCCTCCGCCGCCTCCTGCTCATGCGCCTGCTGCTGCTGCTGCTCTTACTACCCCCAAAGGTCGGCGAGAAGGGAACGATGTTCACCGACGACTTCAAATATAAGATTAGAGTATCGAATCGAAAACTCAAAGAAGGCGAGGTAATGGAATCCCGGGATTGCGCCCAGAAGGACGAGCTGTCTGGGCTTATGAGGATGAAGGTGACGTTGAAGTCTAATGGCAAGCAAGGCTGGGTCACCGTGGTTGGGAACCAGAACCAGGTCTTCGTCCATCCCACCCTGTGAGCATTGGTGGCCTGCCTACTTGTCATCGTCAATCGGTGATCCTGAAATAGACGAGCCTGGTTCTTTACGTCTCGTCCTGCCATATCTCTCTCTCCCTCTCTCTCTTTCAATCCCTTTCCTCTCTCCCTCACTGCGTTGTCTCCTCTCCCTCCTCTCTCCGATCGCCTCTTTCCGCCTTCCCTCATCGTTCCCCCTCCTCTGCGCACAGACGAGCTGATTACCTGGGAGGGACTCGGCTTCGCCTACTGGGCGCTCTACGTTCTAGAGGGCACCGCGTTCCTTAGTTTTTTGTTTAGAAGATGTCTTCGTTCTTCGTGGCTTTGTTTCGAAACCTGGACCCCTGAGGATCCCCTCCCCAGCACAGGCGTTCCATCCTGAGTTATTCTTTGTCAGTTTCGGGGCTCAGTGAGGGGCCCTGGAGCCCAGAAACGGGCTCAAACTTCACGCCGTCATTTTCTCGCGAGGCGATGACGTCTGGGCCCTCCCTCTTCCTCTTCCTCATCCTCATCCTCATCCTCTCCACCCTCCTCAACCTCATCCTCATCCTCATCCTCATCTTCATCCTCATCCTCATCCTCACCCTTCCTCATCCTCATCCTCTTCCTCTTCCTCATCCTCATCCTGATCATCCTCTCCCTCTTTATCCTCCTCGTCCTCCCTTCTTCTTCCTCATTCTCTCCTCGTCCGCGCATGCCGTCCCGATCTCCCCAGGCATCCGCCGATACGATTTCTTTCAGCTTGCGGCCACTAAGCTTCCGACCCCTTCGGCTCCGCTTGTTGTTTCGCCCTGGATGTATTCCTACTGGCCAACAGGCCCCAAAACGGGCCCCAGAAGCGGGACAAAAGGAGCCATTTCGCGATCGAAAACAAAGACAGCCTTGGCTCTGATGTCTGGGCCTCTTGTCTCTTCGGGGAGCTGCGGGGGGGCGTGCAAAGCATGACCATAAGTGGAATAAGCACAAGCATGCACTGTGGCCCGAAGGATGGTGCTGGGCGTCGGCTCGTGAGCCCCGCACCGGCCCACAATATTCGGAGGACGACGGCGACGACGACACGAGCGTTAAGTCGGGCGTGCCCCAGCAGGAGTATTCAAAAATAGTCAAAAAATAGTCTGGGGACGACGCTTCGACTATTTCTGGACATTTTTTTTTATCGTCCGAAATCCGCCTGTAGGGGGACATGCCCGACCCAACACGAGCGCAGGGGAGGGAACGAACGACGAGGCGACGGAGGAGAGGACAGGAGCACAGGCCAGCGCGCAGGCTCCCGCGCCCGTGCGCCGGCAGCCGTGCGCCCGCGGAGAGCGGCCCGAGCCATGCGCCCGCCGACGCCCCCCGCCGCGCCTGCCACCGCGCAGCCAGCCACGTTCACCACCACTTCCTCATCATCCTGCCCCTCCTCCTCCTTCTCCTCCACCTTCTCCTCCTCCTCCTCCTCCTCCTCCACCTCCTCCCTCCTCCTCCTCCTCCTCCTCCTCCTCCTCCGCATCACCCTCCGCCTCCTCGTCCTCCTCCTCCTCCTCCTCCTCCTCCTCCTCCGCATCACCCTCCGCCTCCTCCTCCTCCTCCTCCTCCTCCTCCTCCGCATGCCACCGCGCAGCTAGCCACGCTCTAAGGAGGAACAGCTGCATACACATGAGTGGGGAGAGGGAACAAAAACACACACAGACACCAATCATCGTCGATTCCCAGGAAGATATGGGAAAATATGGGAAGTGTGTGTGTGGGGGGAAGACGAGCATCAAGAGAACATGATAAGATAGGGGGAACCCTGGGATTTGCGTGTGTATTTACTTGTGTCTCCCCGGGCCCCTTCAACAAGCTGCTGGAGCTCCGCGCGGATGTTTCGGCTCGCGGCGGTGGACCCCCCTCCTTGGCGCGCGGAGCGCGCCGGAGGCGGCGCCAGGGGGGCACGTCGCGGGTGCAAGAAGGCCTCGAGGAGCTCCAGAAGTTTGTGGTCATGCACTTTGTTCCCCAATCAGTGCTTGCACTGAAGGGGTCCTGACGGATATTCCCCAACCAGTGCTTGCACCGAAGGGCTCCTAGCGGAAGTTGAAAGATTTGTCGAAAGTTTCTTGCCGATTATGGTAGCAGGCTGGGTTCCCGGGTTCCTGGTTCTTGGTTCCCGAAAATTTGGCGAAAGTTTCCCGCCGATTTTGGTAGCAGGCTGGGTTCCCGGGTTCCTGGTTCCCGGTTCCTGTGTTCCTGGTTATTGGTTCCGGGCCGATTGCGGTGGGTTCCGCTTCCCAGGTTCCCGGTCGATCTCCTTATCGATCTCTTTATCGATCCCACGATTCATTATCGAATTCTTGATTGATCTCATGAGTCACCTCACTCAATCGATCTCACCATCGATCTCTTCAAACCATCCACTGATTGGGTTTTTTCTTTGGTGTAATTCCCCAACCATGCTTGCACTGAAGGGCTCCTAGCGGAAGTTGAAAGACTTGTCGAAAGTTTCCCGCCGATTTTGGTAGCAGGTTGGGCCTGGGTTCTCGGTTCCGGGTTCCCGCGTTCCTGGTTATTGAGTCCGGGCCGATGTCGGTGGGTTTTGGGTTCCTGAGCTCCGATCTCCTCAGCTAGGGGACCATGCGAACCCTACCCCTACCCCCCTCGATTTCTGAGGGGGAGGGTGGGGTTCACTTCGCTCGAGAGCTCCCAAACGAAGTGAACCCCACCCTCCCTCTCAGAAATCGTGGAGGTCAGGGGTAGGGCTCGCATGTGGCCTCCTATCAGCCTATCAGGGAAAACCATCCACTGATTGGGGCTTTTCTCTGGTGTAATTGAAAGATTCGGCAAAAGTTTCCCAGCGATTTCGGTAGCCGGTTGGTTTCCCCGGTTCCCGGTTCCGGGTTCCCAGGTTCTCGGTTATTGGTTCTGGGCCGAAAAGGGATGCCCGAAAAGGCGAGCATGCCACGATCCTTATAATACCTACAAGGGATCAGTACTTAGTGTCTCTTCGGGCCCCACGGCGAACCGGCGGCCAGGCATGGTACCTGCCAAAGTTTTCAAACCATCCTTTGATTGGGTCTTTTCTCTGGTGTGATTGTATGGGTGATTTATCATGGGGGGGATTGACATTCCGATGGGCCTTGCCCATCCTCCCCCCCTCCTTTCCCCCATCGCCCCTCTCCATCCTCATCTTCCTCCTCCTCCTCCTCCTCTTCCTGGAATCCCCCTTCTACCCGTTCTGACAGCACGTGCCGAACCAACCCCGCGGATCCGAGGGGGGGGATTGTTGCCCCATCCAATGTGCATTCAGATCTGACGTTCCCGCATAATTGCACGCGTCAAATCTCGACCACAGCACTAGACTTGTATCTGGCTGAAGGGGGCGCAAACGACCCTGGTGCTAAAATAGTCAATGTTCTGAAACAAATTCCAGGCCATTCCCTTTTTCCTATTTTCAAGTTCAACGCTGCCAACGCATCGAAGTTCGGAACAGTTTGGATAAAATGTCGGGTGCGAAGAAGTTCCGAACATCGGAGCGCGTCTGAACTTGTATTGAACTCTTGAATTGGTTTCGCTGTTGTTCCAAATTTTTCGAAACTTCCAGTTGATCCAAACAGATCGCATGCTCCTTCCCCCTTCCACCAACCTCATGGTGATCTCCAGCCAAGACAGTTTTGGTCGGCGGTGGGGAGCGGCGGGTCCGAACTTTTTTCACCGGGGAATTGACCATTTGTAGATTGAATATTCTTACCAGTGTTAGCAGTATCATCTTGTTGAGTCGCGTGTTATACATCCAACATCATGCATCCTACTACTACGACTACTACTATTTCGATTCGTATTGCAATTACTACCACTGGAACGATTTCGCCTCTTACGACGACGACGACGACGACTACTACTACTAGTACTACTACTACTATATCTACTACTACGACTACCAGCACATACTACTACGGCTACCAAGTCATCCTACTCCTACTGCAACTACCACCACATCCTACCATTACTACTGCTGCTACTGCTACTACTACGGCGATTACCATTACTACTATGACTACTACTACCACTACCACTACCACTACAACTACTACTACAACTAGTACTAGTACTACTACTACTACTACTACTACTACTACTACTACTACTACTACTACTACTACGACTACGACTACGACTACGACTACGACTACGACCTTTACTACTACTACTACTACTACTACTACTATTACTACTATACTACTGCTTCTACTACTACTACTACTATTACTACTACTACTACTACTACTACTACTACTAGTACTGCTGCTGCTGCTACTACTACTACTACTACAACTACCACAACTATGCTACTACTACTACTACTACTACCACCACTACTATCACTACCACTACAACTACGACTACCAGTACGACTACTGCTCTTACTTCTCGTATCACTTCGTCTACTCCTCGTAGTACTACGACTACTATTATAACAGCTGATATTACTTGCACTACTATTATCACTACTACTACTGCTACTACTACTACTACTACTACCACTACTACTACTACTACTACTACTAGTACTACTACTACTACTACTACCATTACTGATACGATTGCCACGAGCAGTACTATTTCGACGAGCGTTACTAGTACGATCATTATTGCACTACTACTACGACTACTCCGGCTGCTGCTACTACGACGACTACTATCATTATCACTACTGGTACGCTTGCGACTGCTAGTACGAGTGCTACTACTACTGCTGCTACTGCTACTGCTACTACTACTACTACTATTACTGCTACTACTACCATGTACTACTACTACTACTACTACTACTACTACTACTACGATTACGACTACTACTACTACTACTACTACTACTAATACTATGGCTAGTTCTGCTAGTACTATTGCTGCGATTATCACTACTACGACTACTACGACTACGACTACCACTACGACTACGACTACCACTACGACTCCGGTCACTACTACTACCACGACTAGTACTAACACGTGCGAACGTTAGAAATTTGCGGGGTTCCTATCGCAAGCAATTCCCCGAGATGCGTTCCCCCACGCGAGGATTTGAAAACCGTCCTTAGGTTTGTGAAAGGAGTTTGACAGGTCCGAAGTTTGTCTGTTTTTCGAAATCCCTTCTCCCTCCTCCCTTCATTCCCGAATGGTCTTACTCTTACCACGTCTGTTGATATGACCAGAATTTCCACTACGCTTACGACTATTATTATCACTTTTTTCTACTACTACTACTACGACTACGACTACGACTACGACTACGACTACGACTACCATTATTACCATAATCCATATTTTCATTGCAACTACTACCACTTCTATGACTACTACTACTACTACTACTACTACTACTACTTGTATTATTACTACTACTCATACTACGAGTACTACTTCTTCTACTACTGCTATTACCACCACCGCTACTATTACTACTATTACTACTACTACTACTATTATTACTACTACTACTACTACGACTACTACTATTACGACTACTACTACTACTATTACCACTACTGCTACTATTACTACCACCAGTACTGCTACTACTACTACTATTACTACCACCAGTACTGCTACTACTACTACTACTACTACTACTACTACTACTACTACTACTACTACTACTACTACTACTACTACTACTACTACTAAGACTACTACCACTACTGCGACTGTGACTACAATCGCGACAACTAGGACCACGACGGCCACTATTATTATTTAATCGCTTCGCTCATTCCGCCGGCCCTGGAGCGCTATTTGGGGCCTCTTTGTTCCGTCTTGGGGGCTTCTTGGGGGCTTCTTGGGAGCGTCTTGGGGCTCCTTGGCGGCGTATTGGGCTCCCCTGGGGCCTCTTGGGGGGGCTCTTGGGGGTTCCTTGGGGCTGGAGGGGGGGTAGTCGTTGGCAGCCCTCTCGGAGGCCACGATCCTCTTGAGGGGTGGCGAAAAATAGCCTCCCCCCTGGGGATCGCCCGGGGGTCAGCCGGGGATCGGCCGCAACGACGACAACTAGGACCACGACGGCCACTATTATTATTTTCATTATTACTACGATTATTCTCAGTGTTATTACTACTACTACTACTATTACTTCTTCTTCTTCTACTACTACTATTACTACTACTACTACTACTCCTGCTATTACTACTACTACGACTGCTACTACTACTACTGCTGCTGCTGCTGTTTTTGCTACTACTACTACTACTACTACTACTACTACTATTACTACTACTAC
>CAUYUJ010019241.1:167500-183971 GCA_963575745.1 Prorocentrum cordatum | reverse complement strand
GGGGGGGGGGGGGGGGGGGCGAGCGCGGGGTCGAAGACGAAGGGGGTCCACTTTTTATCCCCTTGCTGGAGGACTGGGGGGGGGGAGAAGTTCGAGGATCGAGGCTCGAAGTTCGACAAGAAGAATCGTTCTGGACGTCTTTGGGGGGTAAAAGTTCGAGGATCGAGGCTCGAAGCTCGACAAGAATATTCGTTCTGGACGTCTTTAGGGGGGGTAAGGGTTCGAGGCTCGAGGCTTGAAGATCGACAAGATTGGGAAGGGGGGGGCAGTTCGAGGATCGAGGCTCGACAGAAACCGCCGACCCTGTCGGCGTGTGCGAGGGGCTTGGCTTTTCGAGTCGTCGTCTCCGTCGGTCGTCGCCTCCGTCGTCCCCTTTCCCTGCAGCTTCCTTCTCAAGCTCGTGAGCGAGAGAAAAATCTAGCAGTGTCGTAATCGAGTCGAAGGGAAGCCCCTTCCCTTCGATCCTTTCCCCAGGGGGGGGGGTTCCCGCGGGGTGGAGGGGGGGGGTTCCCGGGGATCCGTGGGGTGGGGTGGGGGGGTGGGGTGGGGGTGTGGGGGGGCAGACTCGTTTTTCCTCGGGCGGCCTCGAAACATCGAAAACACTCCAAATGAGGTCCGCATGCCCAAGATGGCCCCCGAGACGGCCCAAGAGGGCCCCGAGTCGCCCAAAGATCGGCCGAAAACGCCCAAGAAGCCTCCAAGACGTCCCAGGCCCCCTCCAAGAGACCCTCAGGAAGCCCCAAGAGGCCCCCACGAGGCTTCCAAACGGCCCCTAAGAGCTTCCCAAGAGGCCCACAAACTACCCCCACGAGGTCCCCAAGAGCGCTCATCGTCGTCGTCGTCGTCGTCGTCGCCATTCAGGGTCGGCGGCACGGGCCGTAAGGCCTTCGCAAGAATCGTTCTGGACGTGCTTGGGGGGGGTAGGTAAGGCCTTCGCAATCATCGTTCTGGACGTGCTTGGGGGGGGTAAGATTTCGAGGCTCGAGACTCGAGGCTCGACAAGAAGAATCGCTCTGGACATCTTGGGGGGAGGCAAGCTCGAGCCCCGAGGCTCGGCGAGAAGAATCGTCTTGTACGTCTTGTTTTTTTTGGGGGGGGGTATAAAAATTCGAGGCTCGAGGCTCGACAAGAAGAATCGTTCTCTAGGGCTCCCAACTTCGCGCTTCGCGCTCCGCGAAGCGCGCAGCGCGCATGACTTCGCGCTCCCGCGCCGCCCCCCCAGAGGGAGAAAAGGAGGACGAGGAGGAGGGGGAGGAGGCACGAGGACCGCGAAGCGCGAATCACTCCGCGCCCTCGTGGGAGCCCTTGGCTCTGGACGCCCTTCTCGCGACCTGCGGGGCCTCTCCCGGAGCGCCCCGAGGAGGAGGAGGAGGAGGAGGAGGAGGAGGAGGAGGAGGAGGGAGGGAGGGAGGGAGGGAGGGAGGGAGGGAGGAGTCGCCGCGGCCGGGCTCCCCTCGCGGGGTCCTGGTCCGAGCTCGCCCCCCGGACGGGTCTGGAGGCCGACCTCTCTACGGAAGAAGAAGAAGCATAACAGCGCTTCTTACTGTGAGAAGAGGAAGAGTACGAAGAGAAAGAAGAGGAGGAAGAAGAAAAATGAGAAGAAGACAGCGACGGTAATAAGGGGCCTCAGGATGGCTCGAGGTTCTGAGGTCTTCGTGCGTTCTCTTTTAGAGAGCAGAAAATCCCCCCAAAAATAAGCATCCCGACAAGCGAAGCCGTTTAGTAAGCGCACCCATAGAAGGAATCGAACAGGGCAGGTCCGTTTAGCAAACGCCCAGGGCCATTTAGTACAGTCGGACTTGATTGGACAGGACACGCGAGAGGACACACGACCCTTCCGAGGGCCACATTACCATAGGAATGTAGGAGGCACTGGCCGCGAGACACAGGACACAAGGGTACCCTTGATTTGGCAGGGTCGACCTACCAATCAGGGCCGACTGTAAACGCTCATTGTCGGGGCCGACTGTAAACGCCGAATTTCGTGCTAGGCCTATAGAAATGCCGGGACGGTCGGTCCATGCTCAAGAGAACGATTCGGGACGAAAAACGACCCCAAGGGAAGCGATCCAGACGTCCAGGGCCCACGCATCGGAAAAAAACTGGAGCGGCCGGGCGTCTGGGTTGTAGGGGGCTCAGGGTGGCTCGAGGTTCGGAGGTCTTCGTGCGTTGTCCCCAGACCCCCGACGTCATGATTTTTTTATGACCCGACCCCCACAGGTCCAGACCCTTTCCCGATGGCCGGTTTTTCATCCTGAGTCGTTTTTCGACGCTCCCGCGGCCCGGTGAGGAGCTCCAGAGGGGGAAAATAGAGAAAAACCTCCCGTCGTGATTTCTTCATGACTCGAGGAGATCTGGGTCCTTTGTTCTCGGAGGTCTCCCAGCCTCGGGATGCTTCTCGGCAGCGGCACCTCGCCGAGGGCGTTCCGGGGGGTGCCCCGGATCGTCGCGAACGGCCGCCAGGAAGCCGAGGTGTGACCTGAAAGCCTCCTCCTCCTCCTCCCCCTCCCCCTCCTCCTCCTCCTCCTCCTCCTCTTCCTCCTCCTCCTCCTCCTCCTCCTCCTCCTCCTCCTCCTCGTCCTGCCCCTCCTCCTTCTCCTCCTCCTCCTCCTCCTCCTCTTCCTCCTCCTCCTCCTCCTCCTCCTCCTTCTCCTCCTCCTCCCTCCGGGGGGGAACTTTTCGGGGGGGATAGGCTCCGGCTGGGACGCACCGAGCCCCGATCGCCCACTCATCGCCGCTGGGGGCCCGGTAGCTCACCCTGCCCAGGAGCGAGCGGATTCGCTGTCGGGGGCCTGTCGCCGATCTATCGGAGATGTATCGTCGATGGGGGGGGCGTAGGTGGAAGAAGAAAAAACGCCATGAACAGAAACGTTCGACGCTCCGCGCGGACTTCTTGGATCGGCGCGTGACCCCCTCCTTGGCGCGCGGAGCGCGCCGGGGGCGGCGCCAGGGGCGCCGCCGGGGGGACTCAGCGCGGATCCAAGAAATCCGCGATGAGCGCCACAAGTTTATGTTTATTGCATTTGCTTTTCCTCGACGATTCTAGGCCATCTAACTTCGCGCATGGATCGCGGATTTCTTGGATCAGAGGTCCTCGCAGATTTCTTGGGTCGGCGCTGACCCCTCTCCCTGGGGCGCGGAGCGCGCCAGCGGTGGCGCTGGAGGCACCAACAGGGGGATCCAGCGCCGATCCTATACAAATTCGCGAGGATCTCCGAAAGTTTTCCTCCTTCTCCTCCTCCTCCTCTTCCTCCTCCTTCTCCTCCTCCTTCTCCTCCTCCTTCTCCTCCCTCCCTCCCTCCCTCCCTCCCTCCTCCTCCTCCTCCTCCGCCTTCTCCTCCTCCTCCTCCCTCCTCCTCCTCCTCCTCCTCCTCCTCCTCATCCTCCTCCTAAACCTCTCTGCTCGCCTGCGCACTTCTACCACTACTGCAACAACCAATACTTGTGCGACTGATGCCGATGCATGATGCTGCCTTTTGCAAAGTCGCTATCGCTGCCTTGCTGCGGCTCCTCTGGTCTATTTGGGCATGGAGAAATGGTCCTAATGGAAGCGGCTCCTGATCCCGGGACTTTACCTGGGCCAATTCTTCAACCCGAATTTTTCTACTGACAGTCCTGGGGCCCGGGGAAGGGCCCCAAAGGCCGAAACTTGCAGCACCAACAACAATACAAGACCCGTTTCTCTAAGGACGTCTGCCTAGACATTTGGCGCATCGATTTATTCGGTGTGTGTGTGTGTGCCCTCCTTCCCCCAGGCGTGCTTTTCATCCCGAATCGTTCTTTCGACGGCCCCGCGACCCGAAACCCAGCCTCCAGAGGCCAAAACAATGAGACACAGCGGCCGCCTTGTTTTTTTGCTCCAGGCGCCGGATTTACGTGCGTTCTTCCTGGCGACCGCTGCGACACCCACTGTGACCTGTGTAGATCTCGACGCCGCCGCTGGTCTCGTCGAATCCTCCAGCCTCCGCCCAGAGACCGGTCTGCGCGCGGCACCAGCACGAGGTGTAGACGCAACAGGAAGAGGAGGAGGGGGAGGAGGATGAGGAGGAGGAGAAGGAGGAGGATGAGGAGGAGGTGGAGGAGGAGGAGGAGGAAGTGAGATGAGAAAAAGCCCTGAAGGCGGTCAGGAGGAGGAGGAGAACAGAAAAACAGCACGAGGAGTATAGGCAACAGGAGAAAGGACAGGCGAGGGAACAAGGATCCAAGACCAATGAGAGCTTCCTGGAGTTTCCACAGACTTCTGTGGGGTGGGAGGGAGGGCGGGATTGGAGGAGGAGCATCAGCAGCAGGAGCGCGGGGGAAGCAGGGAAGCAGAGCATGTCCTCCCTCCTCCCTCCTCCCTCCTCCTCATCTTCCTCCTCGTCCTCCTCCTCCTCGTCCTCCTCGTCCTCCCTCCCTCCCTCCCTCCCTCCCTCTGTTCCTCCTCCTCCTCCTCCTCATCCTCGTCCTCCTCCTCATCCTCCTCCTCCTCCTGGTTTGGGAGCCCTGCTCGCCCAGCGCGCCCCCATTGTCATGGGCACGCGAGAGGGCCAACAACTGCCCCCCCCCGCACTGTCGCGTAGGGACTCGTACTCACAAGGTAGCGAGCCTCTCTTACGGGGCCACCTCGGAGCTCGCCCCTTGAAGCTTCGGGGTATGCCCCGTGCCGTCCCCCATGAGAAGTCTGGGTCTGCGGCACAACCTGATCGCAGGAGATTTTGCTAGTCGCGCGCGCAGCTCTTTCGTAGGTGTTGACGTTGACCCCATTCTGCAAATGTCCTTGTCCTTGTCCTCCTCCTCCACCTCCTCCTCCTCCTCCTCCTCCTCCTCCTCTTGGGCGATCTTGGGCACCTCTTGGGCCGGCTTGGGGCACTCTTGGGCCGTATTGGGACTCATTTGCGCCGTTGTGGCGCCCTCTTTGGGTGCCTCTTGGGCCGTCTGGAGCTGAGTTTTGGGGCCTCGTGGGTTATCTTGAACAGTCGGAAGCACGAAACAGCGAGAACACGACAAACATTCAAAACCCTCGAACGAAACTTCCTTTGTTCGCCTCCTGAGTGCATCGTGGGAGTCCCATTGAGGGCATATTGGCCGTCTTGAAGCCCTCTTGGGCTGTCTTCAAGCCATGTTGGACCAATTTTGAAACGCTCTTGTGCGGTCTTGGGCTCTCTTAGAGCGCTCTTGGGCCATCTTGGCGCCCTCTCGGACATCTGTTGGGCCCTCTCGTCGCCCCCCTTCCCCTCCTTTGACGCGTTCTGGCACCCCCGCCGGGTCCAACACGGCCGGAAGACAAATCAGTGCACTTCGGGCCCCCCCAGAACCCCTCCTCATTTTTATATATATATATACACACACGCATAATTCCTTCCTGTCTCACCCCGAGGTTGGTCGAAAGGGCGGGCAGGCGGTTTCGCCTGAGACTTCCTTGCAATTTGCGATCCTGGACCTTACAAATTGGCAGCTGGTTTGCGGACTGAGGGCGGGCGGTGTTCAAAAACACATTCGTCCTAAAAAATACAAGAGCTTCACGGATTGAGGGCGAGCCGTTTTCAACATGTGGCTCTCGCGTTAGTGTCGCGCACCCTCGTCTTAAAACACATGTGCAATTTCATCGCGGATTGAGGGTGGGTGGTTTCCAAACTGTGGCTCTCGACTTAGCGCCGCGCACACTCGACTTAAACATTTTCAAAGCTTTAACGGAATGAGGGCGGGTGGTTTTCACAATGTGGCTCTCGCCTTAGCGCCGCGCGCACTCGTTTTAAAAAATGTTCAAGAACATCACGGATTGAGGGCGGGTGGTTTTCACAGTGTGACTATCGCCGTAGCGCCGCGCACACTCGTCGTATAAAATTACAAGAGTGCTGCGGGTTCCCAGGGTTAACGACTGTCAGGGCGCAACAACTACGTTGATTCGCGGCGTTGAAGTCCCAAGGATGCTGTTCTGGCCCGGGTCGGGATCGTCGATACGCAACACCCAGGCCGATTCGTGGTGTTGAAGTTTCGAAAATAATGTTGCGGCACGCTTCAGGATGTTGAAAAGGTGGTCTCCCAACGGGGCACTCCCTTCAATGAAACCGAACCCATGGAGCAGGAACAGGAACAGGCTATCCCACGTAGTGGTTCGAGAATTAAAGGGCACGAGAGAGCTGCTCAGCTTGACTGAGAGCTTTCGGCCACAACCCATCATCGAGTCTACTCAAATAAACTCGACGATGGGGGTCAAGCTTATGGGAACATGGTTTCGACAGCCCACGCATAGAAACATGGGCATAGAAACCACAAGCTTGACAAAACCAAACTTTATGGGCCCTCTGGAGCCTCATAGAATGCGTCTCATGAGCCCACCCCCCCGCAACGTGGAGCCGCCCCCCCAGGGGAAGGGCAAGAAACTTATCATTGACGGGAGTGGGAGTGAAACACGAAGACTCATGCCACTCTTTAAGAGTGGCCATAGAGGCCGATCCAAAGCACCTGGAACACCTTTGACGAGAGTCATCGAGGCTGTGGGCCGAGGAAAACGCGGCGACGAGACCAGGAGCAGGAGGCCGAGGGGGAGGGCGAGAAGGGCCCGATCTCCTGCCTCCACCTCCCCGCTCCTCGGCCTGCATGGCGTCCAGGGACGCCCTCAGCAGGCGGTGCCTCACCTGCCAGGCGCGCTTCTCCTCGAGAATAACCTGCCGCCGACGGTCCACAGGGATCTGCGCGCGGGCGGCCGCCTCGTCGGCAAGATGATCGGCAATGATATTGCCTGCAACGATAGCCGACGGAAGCGCACGTGCCACAACCTCAGTGGCTGACAGATGTGAGTTGGTGAAAAGCATGGAAACCTCTCCCCTCCTCACCTCAAGATGTCCAGAAATACGTAACCATAAATCAGCATCAGCGCCCTCGGGCGACACAGTCTTGCCTCCAAAGAAACCTTTGATCACCGACTCGTTGTCAGTCACATAACAAATATGTCCAACTGTCGCACGAAGGGCCAGCTCAAAGGCTAGCAATTCACCTCGGGGCACTGATTGCCTCGGGCCAGGCAACCTGCCTGAAGCCGACGCTGACACAGTGAGCGGAAAGCAACTTTCAATGGCAACGACTGCCAAGCCAACACGCCTAAACCTGCTTTCACCAGAAAACTTCCCTCCAGATGCGTCTCCAAAGACCAGGAGCGGGTCCCCAGGGAAACCTCGGCCTAAAGCTCCAGCAGAAATTTCATTACAACCTGTGATCCACCATTCTTCCGTGTCAGGCGGCGGCGGCAGGACTGTAAGAGCAGCTGGCAAAAGGCCGCGAAGCCAAAAAGCAGGTAACGCATCAGCTTGAGTATAGGCCTCTCCGACCAACTCTTGAGATTGTTCATGCGCCAGAGCACCGACATTATCTTCACACCCCCAAGCACGGTGGAAAGCCGTCTCTGGCTCCTTAGAGCAACGGGGGCAGAGGTCGTCGAAATCCGCATCAAGCTCTGCCTTAATGCGTGCCCTAGGCCAGATTCCCCCAACAGCAATCGTGACCATAAGCTCGCTCAACCTCTCCCCTTGCGAAACCAACTTAAGTTGCGAAACGAGCCGACGATAAGACATGTTATCAACACCATCCTGGACCCCGTCCCCGCACCAATGTTCAGCTGCACTTCGCCACAACTTAGCCTGAATTGACGCCGTGATGTCCCGAATAACTGGCTCTGGAGAATCAAGAATCAGGTTCCCCGACAGCCCTTCCTCAGGAAACTTCCAGGCCTCCAAATCTCCAGGAAAATCTGGCGGGGCAATCCAATGATCTGGTGCAACAGGGTCCCATCCGGCTTCCAATAAATACAGCATAACGGCCCCCATAGGCCCTCGCACGTGTCTAGAACGATGCTGCGGCAAAACTCGCCGAAACGTCTGCAGCATATATGGCCAGGCACGCCTAACTCCAGCGCGAATGGCGGGTCGCAAGATCCATTGTCGCATCCAAAACTCACAACATAACCGAGGAAAATAGACAGCAGGGTCACCTTGAGGACTCCTAAGGTCCAGCAAAGTGGTTAGACAGCGACCTTTCTTTCCAGACCCACATATAGCCCCCATTTGGCGACGGCAACGAATCATGGACGATCCAAAAACTCCATGTATCTGATGGGCATACAGCTGCGCAGCAAAGGTGCCTGCTCTCTCGAGCTTGGCAGTGACAGCGTACTTGCGGGTCGCACGAGCAAACCGAAGAACACGAGAATGCATAGCAACACCCTTGACTACTCGCTTGCACCTATTGCCTCGAGCATGCCTCCTTCCTCCTCCCAAGTCAGTACCTAAATGTCCCGCCTGGGCCACTGCTGTAACTGAATAACCCGCTCTGGTCAACCGTTTGGCAATGGCCTTCGCATCAGGGATATGCGAACATACAATAACAGACTTGGGTGAAACACGAAGTTGTACTTCAGCGAGACCACGACAGGTTTCCAACAATCCACGATACAAATCACGCCGAATGCTGGCCCTGGATCCCACCACTCTCTGAGACAAATCATCAATCCATATTCGGGTAGTCATGTTTACATGGGTCGTAGTAATGCGAAGCAGGATAAAAAAACACCATACAACGCGCAAACCTAGTGCCAGAACGCAGTCCCTGGATAATGGAACGAGTCGGGCAAAAGGGTTCGGCGTAAGATCCACTCTGGCCCAAAGTGCGCGGGCACACGCAGAGCAATAACTCTAAGTAAAGAATGGTTGGAGGAAAGCCTAGACGCAATGCCGTCCTGATAAGCACCACCCACTCAATAGAGTCATAATATCCTTCCACGTCGAGTAAACCTTTCCCCGAAGGAACTCCCAGGGCCCCAGTGATTTCATCTTCTAAAACACGAGAAAAAGCTTCCAACAGGGCCCCGTTGCCTTTGACGGCAGCGTCCCAGGCAGGCTCGTTGGCCTGACTCCATGCCTGGACTATTGGCTCCCTGGCCTTAGACCAAACACGAGTGAACATGCTCAAGACACCGATTACACGATCCCCCTTCGATTTTTTTGGCAAAAGACGGCCAAGAGCAAGGGAAACCTGGGAAGGCCAAACCAGGGTTTCTTCCACAACAGCGTATAAGGCCCGAAGCTCGTCCAGAGCCAAATCAGGTAAACGCTCGAAATCCAGCGGTGTGAGCACGTCTACTCCCAAACCTGCGCGAGGCTTCATGGCATGCGCCGCTGCACGAATACCTGCTATGTCCAGCGGTTCCAACGGCTCAAGGACTGCAGCAGCGCGCACATCGGCAAAAGCCTGACAAACTGATTCCTCCTGCAGAGGATGAGGGGCCCACAACTTGATAAATGGCTGAGCTTTCTGATCCACCATATCGAGGGGATTGCAGTAAACCGAAGTTTCCGAGATCAACTCATCAGACACCGCAGGGTCAGCCCTCATAGATCGATGCAATGGCCCCTCAGCCTCTTTGGTCATAAACCAATCCTTGAAACTATCCAGCGAAGAGCGGAGAGCTCTCCGCCTGGTGCGAAGAGCTATCTCCTGTGCCGCAGCTACAAACTTCTGAAGAATGGCGGCTGACACTGTGGCTCCTCTTTGCAACAGCTGAGACCAAACTTCCCAAGATGGCTCGGACCCAACACGAATGCCCGTGTGGGCCCTGTCTGGGGCCTCTTCTAACAGATGACGAATCGAAAATCTCAACTGCTCTCTCTGTACAACCCCGTTCCCTCTAGACCTGTGTCCCTGAATCCGTTCCAAGACCACCGCCAACTGCTCCCACCAGGTTGCAACAATATTGCTGTAGGGGGAAACTCTTGCTTTGATGGGGGCTCGAACCTCCTGGACAACAAAGGAATATCCTTGCGAACGAGAAATACCTGGTAATTGAGTAATGCCGTGATGATCGCACACCGTCGTCTCCACCGCCTTCACCCATGAACCGTAAAGGGCTGAAACTGGGCTCACAAAATCGGATCCGGGCCTAGCAGCTACTGACGAAGCAAAGGCAGGAGCAGGGAGCGGGGGCGACTGCAGTCCGACTTGAGCGCGAGCATTCACCCACGTCTCGTCGGCAATGCAAAACGGCACGCTAGGTTCGGCTCCTTCATCTGTACCTGAGGGGGGCGGCTCAACACGAACGTCGGAAGGGTGACCTGTAAGGCTCTGAGACGACGATGTGCGATCTTCACCAACATTGCCCCAAGCGATTGACTGAGCATAATGCGGCAAATGAAATCGCCCGCCCATGATGGGCACGCCGCGCTGGCCAGGTCGGCCCTGATCTGCCTCGCCAGAAGATCTTTCCTCTTCTTCTCCAAACGGAGCCGAGGGTACTTGACCTCCTAGCGACGTCGAATGACGATCGTCAATAAAGTTGAGCTCGTGCGCCCACGGGTCCTCTTCTGAGGGCGCATCGGACAGTGCATCCAAGTCGTGAGGCGCGATAACTTCTCTCGCCGCCTGCCGCTCACGATCCTCTCGTGACCAAGCGTCCGAAAAAAAGCTTGCTATAATATTCATCACGCCGCTCCGCGAAGGTAGCCTGTTTGACCCTTCGCTGAGCTTTAGCTACTTGCGACTTCGAGCCAGCTGTGGGCCGAGTCGTGGGCCTGGAGACCTGGGGCAGCTTTGACGGCAGAACCAGGGCCCGTTGGACCAATTGCTTGCCCGAGGAACGCATCAGAAGCTTAAGACCACAGTGGGTCTTCCAGGGGACCCGAAAAAGAGGCTCGATTGAGTGAAAATATGGGGCGGCGGCGGCACTGATGACAGCGAAATCTATGGTCGTGCCCGACTTGCTCGCATTGCATGTATATTCAGTAGCTGGAAGCACTGGTTGCCCCCCTACACGCGCGAAAAAGCCAGCCTTTCCCAATGCGCTAGCCGACATGTTAAAGTCCCCAAGGAGAACCCAAGGGAGCTTCAACGCCGCCAAAAACGCCCCGAGTTTAGCAAAACGTTGTATGTTGGAACTAGCCATGCCTACAGAAGTATAAGCGTAAAAAGAGACTAGCACATACGAGTAACCAGTCATATATATATATATATATATATATATATATACAGCAGCGAAACCATCAACCGTGAGCTGCCCGTCAAACTGAAACTCCTGGACCCGATCTAACTGATGGCTCAAAGAATGTGCTTGCCTGTGTCCAGGCATCAAAATCCACTCACCACCCTCAGTGTCGCGTTCCTGTCCAGCAATCGTGACCGCTCGACCAGTTTTGCGAGCTGGATTCGCGTGCATTCGAATCTTATCTCTCCGAGCTTTCTTCTGCCACGGGGGAAGGGCAGACCGTGAAACATGAGTCCCTGCTAACGCTACTACATCGAACGACTTATCCTGCAAACCAGCTGAGACAAAATCCCAAACCTTATCGCCCATGGACGTAACATTCCCGAACAATACGGTGGAGAACTCAGGCAGAGCAGGGCGCTCGCGCGGCTTGAAAGTCGCCGCGCCCAGGGACCTCGAGGCCCCCAGTCAAGATGCACCAGCAGAGCCCTCAGAAGGCGGCGCCGCCTGTGCCGCAACCCGCTGCGCCTCGAACTGCGCGGCGGAGATGCGCTCCGCCTCAGCGGCCACCTTGGCGGCGTAGTCCTCCTGCTGCTTCTGGGTCTGCTCCGTCGTCGGCGACGGCACTGGCGCTGCATCTGGTTGAGCATGACCCGACGGTGCACCACCAGGTACGTCATCATCAGCGTTGCGACGCTTCTTGGCCAACCTCTCGGAGATGGTGGCTCTCGTAGACCTTGCCCGCTCAACTAGCTTCGTGACCTCGTCGGCCTTCGAAGACAGCGTGGCCTTCTGCGCCTGCAACTCTTCCAAGCATTTCTTGAGTGTGTCCCGTTCATGCGGCTCGCACTCGAGCTCCTCTAAGTTAGCGAAAAGTTCCTGGTCTCACACAATGTCGAACGGCTTCTTGTCCGCTGGCTCGCCGCCTCCAGGGTCACCACGCGCAGTGTTGACGCCCTCGAGCTTGGCGACCGCAGAAGCAGCCTGAGCCCGCACTAATGTGGCTTCCGCAACTTCACGAGCCAGCCTGGATTCTTTCTCGCGTGCAGCCTCAAGATTCTTCTCCAATCTCATCACTGAAGTGACCGCTTGCTGATGGCGATTCTTGGCATCTCTCCAAGCCCCGTCTGCCTGCTGCATGGCCAGCACCACGTTGGTACCCGAAGCAGAGGCAGACATCTTGAGCTTCTTGAGCTGCATCTCTAGGGAAGAACGAAGATCAGGATCGGTGGATGCCTTAAGCGCCGCCTGCAAATGACCATAAAGAATATCCTGTCCCTTCTGCTGCCCAACTGATCCTCGAGGGGAATGGCCAGGCGTGGAGGAACGAGACCCGCCATCAGGCTTCTCACCAACTGCAAAGGTAACCTGCTTGCGAAGAGCGCTCTTTGGAACCCCTCCTGCGGAACCTCCAGTTGGAACCTGTGGCTGCTTCTTGCCCTTGTAGAGCTTGACTTTCTTTCCGCAAGTACATAGCTGGCCACGGCTAATCAATCGATCATTGTATTCCTGCGTCCCGCAAGATTGACATGTCGACCAGAGCCTCGGACCTGCGAAAGACATCTCGGCTTTCGTCAGCAAAAGTGAAAGGGCTGGACTGTACCCTCTACTAGAGCTGTCCCTCAAGCGCCACGGGGAGGCACCGAGGCGGCCCAAATCACGCGGCCTCTCCACGGGGGGAGAGGACTTGGTGCTCGGGCCGAAGTGGCTTGAGAAACCGAACCCATGGAGAGGGAGATGGGAGGGAAGGTTCATTCCAACATCGTTCATGAGTCTTGGGTTTGCACTGGTCCTCCTCCTCCTGTTCCTCCTCCTCATCCTCTTCTTCCTCCCCCTACCCACCCCCCCTCTCCCCCTCCTCGTCCTCCTCCTCCTCGTCCTCCTCCTCGTCCGCCTCCTCGTCCTCCTTCTCCTCTTCCTCCTCTTCTTCCTCCTCCTCCTCATCATCATCCCCTCCCCCTCCTCCTCCTCCTCTTCCTCCTCCTCCGCCTCCTCCTCCTTCTCTTCCTTCTGCCCCTCCTCCTCCTCCTCTTCCTCCTGCTCATCTTCCTTGTCCTCCTCCTCCTCCTCCTCCTGTTCCTGCTCCTGTTCCTGCTCCTGCTCCTGCTCCCGTTCCTGCTCCTTCTCCTCCTCCTCCTCCTCCTCCTCCTCCTCGTCCTCCTCCTCCTCCACCACCTTGTCCGCGTCCTCCTCCTCGTCCTCCTCCTCGTCCTCCTCGTCCTCCTCCTCCTCGTCCTCCTCCTCCCCTCCTTATCACACTTACACACTATGAGTAGTAGCCTCCGCTCTCCCTTGATGACGCCTGGAAAATATCTGGCCCCCTTCCGCGTAATGTTTGTTTGCACACGGCATTCCCGGGAAAGAGGTTTCGCATTTTTTGTTCAAAATGTTGATCCCGCTGAAGCGCTGGCCTCATGTTCGGGCTTCCGCTCGGTCCGAATCGTGTTCCCGCTGCAGCGCTGGCCTCATTTCCGCGCCTCCGCTCGTTCAGAATCGCACTCCCGCTGCAACGCTGGCCTCATTACCACGCTTCCGCTCGTCCCGAATCGTGTTCCCGCTGCAGCGCTGGCGTCATTATTTCCAGTGCCATGTCACGACATGGTTTTCGGTCCTTCCAAACAGGCCCCAAAATCTAGAAAATGGCCTCCCGACAAAACCATCGGATGTGATTCCACATTCGGTGTCAATTCGTTGATTTTGGGGGCCGCAGAAGCCCCCACTTTGGGGCATCGCTTCGCCATGATATGTCAAGATACGCGTTGATCTTCAAGACCATGCTATGCCATGTTAAGCTATGCCATGCCACGACATCCGATTGTGCAAATAGAAAAGATCTCTACGCCATGTTAAGGGATGGGAGGGAGGGGCAGGACATCAGATATGACACGAGCGCACCTAGCTTGTCCTTTCCCCCTCCCCCCCACTCTCCCCTTCCCCTCCCCCCTCCCCTCTACATCCCCCTTCCCTCCCCCATTCCCCCGCCTCTTCCCTCCCCGATTTCCTCCTCCTCCTCATCCTCCTCCTCCTCCTCCTCCTCCTCCTCCTCCTCCTCCTCCTCCCCCTCCATCCCTCATCCTCCTTCTCCTCTTCCCCTTCCTCCTCCTCATCCTCCTCCTCTTCCTTCTCCTCCTCATCATCAGAATCATCAGCCTCATCAGCCTCATCCTCATCACCCTCATCATCCTCATGAACCTCCTCCTCCTCCTCCTCCTCATCATCATCATCATCATCATCATCATCAACAGCATCATCATCACCATCCTCATCCTATCCCTCCTCCTCATCATCACCATTAGTATAATCATCATCATAACCATCACCATCATCATCATCATCATCATCATCATCATCATCATCACCATCATCACCATCATCATCATCATCATCAGCAGCATCATTCGCAGCATCATCATCAGCAGCAGCAACATCATCATCGTCCTCATCCTCATCATCATCCTCACCCTCATCACCATCATCAGATCACCATCATCACCATCAACATCACCATCGTCAGCATCATCAGCAGCAGCATCTGCATCTGCATCAGCATCAGCATCATCACCATCATCATCATCATCATAATCATCATAAGCATCATCATCATCATCATCATCATCATCATCATCATCATCATCATCATCATCATCATCATCATCATCATCATCATCATCATCGTCAGCATCATCACCATCATCCCCCTCCTCCTCCTCCCCCTGTCCTCCTCCTCCTGCTCCTCCCCCTCCTCCTCATCCTCCTCCGCCACCTCCCCCGTCATTCCCTTCCTCCCTTCATCCCGCCCTCCCTTCCCCCCATCCCCAGCCTCCCCTCCCATCGCCCTTCCCTCCCCGCCCCCTCCCCACCCCCTCCCCCCGCCAAATCTATATCCCGGTCGGACGGGCCATGCCCCGTTGGGACGGGCTATGCCCTGGCAAAGTTGGGCCACGCCCCTGTTCGACACTTCGTGACCTCCAAGGCGCTGCACACGCGCGCGCGCAAACGCGCAGCGCACCAAACACCACGAACTGCCAAACCCTAAACGACACACCCGAAACCCCAAACGCCAAGCCCCGAACGACAAACCACAAACCCCTAAGGCCAAACAACAACCCCCAACCCTCAAACACCAAACCCAACACCCACAATCCCAAACACCAAACTCCAAACAGCAACCCCCAGACACCACAGCCCAAGCACCAAACCCAACACACCAGACACCAAACGCCAAACACCAAACGCCAACCCCCAAACACCAAGGCCCAAACACCGAACCCCAAACGCAACACACCAGAAACCAAACGCCAGACACCAAACGCCAAACACCAAACGCCAACCCTCAAACACCGAACCTCTTGTCGTGTTCCTCGTTCCTCCTCCCTCATTCCTCGTCGTGATCCCCCCTCCTCGTCCTCCTCGACGCGGGACTTACCGACGGCCCGCGGGCAGGACGGCGCGCCTAGCATGGGGGGCAGGGGGAGGAGGGGGAGGGGGAGGACGAAGGCGAGGAGGAGAAAGAAGACGCAGAGGATGAGGCGGAGGAATACCTTTGGCTTGGGATGGGCTGCGGTTCCCGAACCGTTCCTTGGGTCAGAGTCTGGAGGCCCTTTTGCGGCCGAGGTTCGCGCCGCGAACGTCGAAGCCCCTTCTCTCTCTCCATGCCCACTTGCTTGTGGCCCATGGCAGAGCAGGGTCACGCTGGCCATCGCTCGGAGACGTCCACTCCCTGTGCCTTTTTGCGGTTTCGTGCGCGGCTTTTTTCGTCAACTGATCGAGGATGCTCCTCGATGGTCCTCGCCGAAGGAAACAGTGCACACGTCCGAGCGATGCCAAGCACGAGGGAAACGGGTCCTGGAGGCCGCTCGCCGCTTCCGGGCTCCAGGGCCTCGGCGGGCCCGCGGGCTCCTGCGGAGTGCCCCACGGTGCCTTGGATGTTACTGGGGCTTCAAAGGGATCTCTGGGGTTCCTTCAGGGCTCCTTTGAGGGGGAGGAGGAGGAGGAGGAGGAGGAGGAGGAGGAGGAGGAGGAGGAGGAGGAGGAGGAGGAGGAGGAGGAGGAGGAGGAGGAGGAGGAGGAAGAGGGGGAGGAGGAGGAGGAGGAGGGAGGAGGAGGAGGAGGAGGAGGAGCTAGTTTCAGGATTCCACTGGATTCCCGATGATTTCCTCAGGAGCCCAGTTCGGCGCGTTCCTGTGGGCTCCTGAGGTTCCTTGAGTGTTCCTTCGGAGGACTGCGGGATCTTTACGATTGCGTCGGATTCCTTAGGGATCCTTGAGGCCATTTGAGGATCCGTCGGGTCTCTTCAGGGTTCTTCACGGTGCCGTTAGATAACGTATACGTTTGGTGTAGGAATCGCATTCGACTCTCAGAATACTCGTACGCGAACCACAGGAAAGTCGTATACGGTTCATCTAAGAAACGTATACGCTTCACATGGCAACCGCGTACATGTCACATATGATTCGTATACGATTCGCATTGGAGTCGTATGCGAATCACATAAGGATCGTAAACGGTCCACATCGGAAT
>CAUYUJ010019241.1:155000-162500 GCA_963575745.1 Prorocentrum cordatum | reverse complement strand
CATGCAAAACAACAAAAAAACAGTCCAAACGTGATCCCCAGACTATTGTTTAAACGTATGTTTTGAATGTTCCTCCGGTCGAGGGACAAGCCCGACTTCATGCTTGCCCCTGACCGCCCCGGGTGCCAAAAGTTGAGCAGGGACCGACCGTCCCAGCATTCCTATAGTCCTACCACGAAATGTTCTTAGAACCCAAATATGCTCGAATAACAAAAACAGTGTTCTTAGATCATGAGCCCGATGTGATAAAACAAGGCAGTCCCAGCCAGAAATGGTCTGATAACGTTCTGTGGGAACCACAAAAGGTTCTTAGAACATATTTTGGTAGGGCTACAGGCACGCCAAGACGCTTCGATCCTGCTTGAAAAAGCGCGCACCCGGTCCCCCTGGGGGCTCCCGGCTCCGAGCCACGAGGCCCGGCCATCCGCGGAGGCCCCCCCCCCCCAGGGGGGCCTGGCGCGGGAAGCTCGGCCCTGCCCTGGGAGCCCACGAGGGAGGAGGAGGAGGAGGAGGAGGAGGAGGAGGAGGAGGGAGATGAGGTAGGAGGAGTAGGGGGGGATGGAGGGGAGGAATAGGAGGAGGTAGGAGAGAGGGATGAGGAGGAGGAGGAGGAGGAGGGAGAGGAGAGGAGATGAGAGAGGAGGAGGAGGAGGAAAGGAGGAGAGGAAGAGGCGGAGGAGGGAGGGATGAGGAGGAGGAGGAGGGAGGAGAGGAAGAGGAGGGAGGAGAGGAAAGGGAAGGGAGGAAGGGAGGAGGGAGGAGAGGGATGAGGGAGGAGGAGGGAGGGAGGGAGGGAGGAGGGAGGGGGAGCGACCTTGCTAGTGGGTTTTCCCTAAGGGAACGCCCTGGGCCAAGGCGAGACGCTGCTGGAGAGCATCCCTGGAGGCTGGAGGGCCCCTGGGACCCACGATAAAGGTACCGCTCCTCCCCTACACACGCCTAGCTCGCCCTCCGCAGTCACACACAGTTAATCACTACCGTCCCCTCCCGTCCCCCTGCCCCCTCCCACCTCCTCCGCCCTCCTCCCATCCCTTTACCCCTCCTACGGTGGCAACCCGTAGTCTCTCTCCCACCTCCTCACCTCCTCAACCGCCTGCCTCCCTCCTCCTCCTCCCTCGGCTCCTCCTCCCTCCTCCTCCCCTCCCTCCTCCCTCCTCCCTTCCATCCCTCCGTCCCTCCTCCTCCTCCTCCACTCCTCGCCTTCCATCCTCCTCTGACCTCATCCTCCTCTCCTTCCTGCAATCATCTACACATCATACGCCCCTCCCTCCCCGCCACCTCTTTCTTCTTTCTTTCCTCGCTGTTTTCATCTTCTCCTTTCCTTCCTCGGCAGACTACTCTTCAAACCACGACGGCGTACTCTCTATTTCACTCCTCGTCTCAACTCACTCCTCCGACAGCCTCGAGCCTGGAAACACAATTGAGGGACAAAAATTAAGCAACACTCCCCCCTCCCCCCCTCAATTCAAAGTTGACACGTACACGCATCACTGGTCCGTCGCTCGAACTCGGCCACTGGTCCGTCGCTCGAACTCGGCAGATCCGAGCCCAACATTGCATTCGGGGGGAGGGCCTCTAGGAACCCACGAGAACGTCCGACGCCCTTGAACCTGGAAACCATTGCCCTCCAAAGATAGGGGAACGAAGACTGACATAAACCTAAAAACTCGGAGGACCGCGCGGATTTCTCGGATCCGCGCTGGACCCCCCTTGCTGGCGCGCGGAGCGCGCCAGGGGCGGCGCCAGATGGCGCCGCCAGGGGGGTCCAGGCGGATACCGAGAAATCGCGCGGACCTCCGAGTTTTATGCGTACCCATGGGTCGGAAGAAGTAGCTATAACCATAAAGTAGGAAAGCGTTGAAGTTAGATTGGGTGTCCGCCCGCTCCCTAAAGAGGACGGAAAAGGTGAAGCCGCTCGATCATTGAAGTAGGAAGGCGCTCGAAGTAGATTAGAACCTGGGAATCGAAGAATACCTACTTTCAACGACCGATGCACGTCGGTCGGAAGAAGTAGGTAGAAACATGAAGTAGGAAGGCGGATAAAGTAGATTGGATTCAGACCCTCCCAGAGCATAACAAAACACAGCAAGAGCGTGTCGATTCTTGAAGTAGGAAGGCGCTTGAAATAGATTGGGATCTGGGAATCCAAAAATACGCACTTTCAACGACCGGCGTGTACACTGTCGGAGGACCGCCCGGACTTCTTGGATCTGCGCGGACCCCCCCTCCCTGGCTCGCGGAGCGCGCCAGGGGCGGCGCCGGAGACGCCGCCTGGTCCAATTCTTTTGTTTGTCTGGTGAGCGTTTGCTTGTTCGGCGTTTCGACATTGGGCGGAAGGGGTAACGCGATACTGTGAGTAGTGCAAACATCAGATTCGGATTAGGTCGGGCATGTCCTCCCACAGTCGGATTTTGGACAACAAAAAAAATAGTCAAAAAACAAATCAAAGCTTGTCAAAAATAGTCCAAATGTCGTCCCCTGATTATTGTTTGCATATCTTTGAATATTCCCCCTGTAGAGGGACATCCCCGATTTGATCTTCGGGGTCGGGGCGCCAGGATCTCAGGGGTGGACGAAGACGACGACGACGACGACGACGACGACGACGACGACGACGACGACGACGACGGCGGCCCCGCCGCGGCACGCGCGGCGAAGCGCCTGCACGTGCTCGCCCACGCGGCCGCCGCCCCAGTCGGGGTGGGCCTCGCCGGGCGGCCGTCGCCCGCCGCCCGCCGCCGCCGGCGGCATCGTCGCCGTCGCCGGCCGCCGCCGGCCGCCGCCGCCGCCGTCGTAACCGTCGTCGTCGTCGTCGCCGTCCGCCGCCGGCCGCCGCCGCCGCCGGCGACGTCGTCGTCGTCGTCGTCGTCGTCGTCGTCGTCGTCGTCGTCGTCGTCGTCGTGATCGTTGTCGTCATCGTCGTCGTCGTCGTCGTCGTCGTCGTCGTCGCCGTCCGCCGCCGTCCGCCGCCGGCGTCGGCGTCGGCGTCGTCGTCGTCGTCGGTCACCACCGACGGCCCCAGCGGCACAGTGCGCATGGCGCACCAGGACCCGATCCAGCAAACCCCTCACACATGTGGTGGCCCCAGTGGCACAGTCCGCATGGCGTACCCGCGCCCGATTCGGCACACCCCTCACACGCTTCGTGGCCCCTTAGGGGCTCTATCGCAGTGCCCCAGCGGCCGACGGCCCTCACCTGCACGCGATACTCGCAGCTGCAAACTGCGTGGAACTCCGCAAAGAATTTGCTTCTGCAACGTCAGGTCTGAGTGTCGTCGAGTTTCCCAGACCTCCGATGATACGATGTCGTAAATCCTTGCGCTTTTCCTTCCCTTCGGCCCCTGCATTGGGCACGTCACTGGGCCCCACGGCCGTCAAAAATGGATGCGGAACGCAAGACTGCCCCCAGGTAAAGGGTTGGGAGCTCTTAGGCCGCAGATTGTAAGAACAGATCGGAGGATGTCTGGGTTCGTCGTCGTGATTGTAAGAACAGGTCGGAGGATGTCTGGGTTCGTCGTCGTCGGTCGTCGTCGCCGGCCGTAGCTCGTCGTCGCCATCGCCGGCGTCGGCGTCGGCGTCGGCTGGCGGCGGCGGCGGCGTCGGCGGCGGCGTCGGCGGCGGCGTCGGCGTCGGCGTCGGCCGCCGGCGTCGTCGTTGTCGTCGTCGTCTCGTGGCCGTCGTCGCCGCCACCGCGGCCACTGCCGCCGCCGCCGTCGCCTCCGCCGCCCTCGTCGCCTGCAAGGGGGGAAGGAGATTGAGGAGGGAAGAGCCGAGAGAGAGGGGGGAGATCGAGAGAGGGGGGGGGGCAGGAAATCGAGGGAGGGGGGGCCGAGATCGAGGGAGATCGAGAACGAGGGAGGGTGTGTGGGGGGGAGGAGTCGAGATCGAGATCGAGGAGATCGAGGTGTTTCAGGGGGGGGTGAGAGCGGAGGATCGATGGGAGGTGATCGGGGGGGGGGGGTGGGGGGAGGGAGATCAGAGGGAGGGCGGGGTGGAGATCGAGGAGGGGGGAGATGGAGGAGAGGTCGAGGCGAGGGGGGCTGGCTCGAGGGCGGGGGGGAATGGGGGAGCGGGGGTGCAGATCGAGAGGGACGGGGGGGGAGATCGAGGGAACTATGGCCGAGGAGGGAGAACAGCAGGGTGGAGGGGGAGGAGGAGGAGGGGGAGGAGGGGGAGGAGGAGGAGGAGGAGGAGGAGGAGGAGGAGGAGTGGAGTGGAGTGGAGTGGACTCCGCTGCGCAGCAGGTTCGAATCTTAGGAAGGCCTGGACAGACGAGCATTCGAACGCCGATTAGCTTGCTCAGCTCGGCTCAGAACTTTGGGATGTAACCCCCGTGCAATTCTGTCAAGGTACTCTTGCCCTGTGGCGGACTTCCTCTTACTACAGGGGCCCTTAAGAGATCGCAGAGCCTTATCCGCGGTTCCCCCACACTCTGTGCAAAACCAGATCTGAAGGGTCGGGTGAACATTCAGGGTATGCGTAGAGTGGGCCCAACCCCCCGCGATATGAACTCGCGACCCCTTTAATGGCGAAAACACAACCCCATCGACATTGTACAGCCTAGGACGTTCAGATTCGACGAATTCCTGAGCAGTAGCGAGGGATGCAGAACAGAAACAAGAGAGGCAACGTCGGCCGCAGTCGGCCAGACGGTGCCTGGACATGAGGGCAGCAACAGCACCAGCCGAAGGAGGCGGAGGAGGAGGAGCGGGAGGAAGCGGGACCTCAGAAGGGCCTCCAGGGCCTCGGGTGGCATCCCTTTCCCTTCTCTCAGCCTCCTGGCTGGCAGCCATGCTATCCAGCGTGGCTCGGAGGAGCCTCAGGCGGACGAGGTACGCCCTCCGCTCAGCCAGCAGGATGGGTTGACGGACCTCGGCGGGCAGCCTGGCTCTGGCCGCTGCACAGCCCGCGAACTCGTCGGCGAGCAGGTTGCCGATGGCAAGGTACCTGTTCACCTTCTGGGCGGCAACGTCCTGGGCCGTGCTGTGGGACGGCGTCCAGAGTACCGTCACCTCGGTGTGGCGGCGTGAGCTCATCAGGTCCCCGATGAGCTTCCATAGGTCGGCGTCCTCGCCTGTTGGGTTCAGGTAGGCTTGGGAGTACCAGCCCGCCGCAACGTACTCGCAGTCCGTCACGTAGGTGAGGTACCTGGTCGTGCACCAGAGCGCGAGGTACAGGGAGTAGAGCTCCCCTCTCGCCACCACTTGGCGCGGGCCACCGAGCTGGCCGAAGACTGCGCCATGTAGGTTGATCTCGGGCAGCAGGCTGGCTACACATACTATGGCAACTCCGATCCGCATGAAATCACTGATGCTCGCATCTGGTCCTCCACTGGCGTCACCGAATATCTCGACTGGTGACTCAGCGCTCCCCGCCCCGAAGATCCCTTCGGAGAGCTCGTTGATGCCCGTGAACTCCAGGACCGTGTCCTTCGGTGGGGGCGGGGTCTGGGTCCACTGGCTCGGTAGCAACCCGCGTAGCCAGAAACACTCGGCGGCGTCCGTCTGTGCCAGCGCGGCTGGAACCAAAGACTCTGAGCGAGTGTAGGGCGTGGCCGACACGTTCTTGCTGCACTGCCAGAATCTGTGCTTGGCCGTTTCTGGTGCTTCTCGGCAGCGGTCACACATGTTGCTGCCCTTCTAACCCTTCAGTTCATCATAGCGCCTTTGTCGCGTCCAATATCCTCCAGTAGCGATATTGATCATCAACTCAGTGAGGCGCACGCCGTGAGGGAGTTGCCCAACTTGTTTGAGCAACAGCCGAAATGACCGGTTGTCAACTCCATGCTCGACTCCACCTCCGCAGTAGTGTTTGGCTGCCGTGGTCCACACCACCTGGGCTGCCGACTGACGTACATCCTGCAACAATTCACGGTGTGTGTCCAGAAACTTGTTGCCCGTATATATGGCGTCTGGGAATTGCCATTCCTCCGACCCCGTGGGCGTAGTGCACGACCACGTGTCCACATCCTCAGGGTTCCAATTGATGCGGAGGAGGGTGAGGATCACTGCTGACACAGGGCCACGAACTGCACGCACCTGATGTTGGGGTTCCAGCTGTGACAGATGGTCTCGGACATGATGCCAGACTTGTCGTACTCGTTGGCGCAGACCTGGCTGTTGCTGCCATACGCTAAGCCACATGTCCACGGTCCTGGCTGGTATCGCCACTGCAGGGTCCCCTCCTGGCGCTCTCAGGTCCAGAAGGGTAGTGAGGCATCGGCCTCTCGTAGCAGCTGCGCAGATCTGACCTAGTCGACGGCGGTGGGTGGTCAGCTGATGGCCGAACATCCCGTGCACCTCGAAGCCGTAGGAGCCCGCAGGTTGGCAGCCGTTGCGCTCTAGCCGTATCGTGATCCCGTACCGCCGAGTAGCTCGGCTGAATCTCTTCACCTTCTCGTTCATCGCTCCGTGTTTGATCTGTCTCTGCGTCCTGGTAGCACGGCCCTGCTTGCCGCAGCTGAAGTCCACCCCCAGGTACGGCCCTTGCGCCATAGCCCTGACTGGGAAACCCTGGAGCTTGGCAGCCCGTGCTACAGCACGAGCGTCAGCGGCGTTCGTGCACATGGCGACTGACTTCTTGGCCAACTTGAGGCCTACCTTGGCTAGTTCTTGGCCCGCCTTTACAACTCCGCGTATGAGGTTAGCCCTTACTGCCTGGCGTGAGCCCGTGATCTTCTGGCAGATATCGTCTATCCAAACGCGGTGGTTCATCCTGGGTGTCGCCGTAACCACCACCTGCATCACAAAGTGGGTGAGGATCTTGGCGAATCTGGTCCCCCCTCGCAGCCCCTGGATGACTGACTGGCAGGGCTCGAAGGGGGTGCACACTGCTCCCTCCTGGGATAACGTCCGCATCGTGATGCACTGAAGAAGCTCCAAATATAAAATGACTGGTGGGAAATGGAGCCTCAAGGCCGCCTTCGCCAGGGGCAGCCAAGGTATTGAATCATACAATTCCTGAATGTCAAGCAGTCCTTGACCAAATTCCATTCGCATCCAGTGCGCTACCTCTTCGTCAATGGCATGAAGATATGCTTCGCGTAAACAACTGTTCCCAGAAACTGCGGCATCCCATGCCTGTTCTTCATCTTTGCTCCATTGCTTAACTATAGGTTCCCGAACGTGTGACCAAAGGCGGCCTATCATAGGTATTATACCTATGCCTCTGTCGCCCTGGGATTTCTTGGGAGTCAAGAAGGTCACGATGAGCTGTGTCTGAGCTGGCCAAGCGAGCAAGGCTTCTGCATTCTTCAAAATGTCAGTAAATTCCTCCATGGCCTCACGAGGGAGGCGTTGGAAGTCGACTGGGCTCAAAACATCCACCCCCAGCCCTGCCTTAGCCTTCATGGCCTTGGCGCTGGCGTAGACCAGGTCTGGGGTAAGCTCAGGGAGATCGTCACCCTGGGCCGCTTCTCGAATGAGTCGAAACACTTCCGTAATCTCGCTGACGTCAGGGGGCCGTGGAGCCCACATCCGCTTGAAGGTCACCGCTTTGTGCT
>CAUYUJ010019241.1:145000-150000 GCA_963575745.1 Prorocentrum cordatum | reverse complement strand
TATCTACAAGGAGAAGGAATGGAGGAGGAGGAGGAGGAGGAGGAGGAGGAGGAGGAGGAGGAGGAGGGGTAGGAGGAGGGGAGGGGGAGGGGAGGAAGGAGGAGGAGAAGGAATGGAGGAGGAAGAGGAGGAGGAGGCGGGAGGAGGAGGATGGGGAGGAGGAGGAGGAGGAGGAGGAGGAGGAGGAGGGGAAGGAGGAGGAGCAGGGGGAGGAGGAGGAGGAGAAGGAAGTGGAGGAGGAGGAGGAGGAGGAGGAGGAGGAGGAGGAGGAGAAGGAATGGAGGAGGAGGAGGAAGAATAGGAGAGGAGGAGGAGGAGGAGGAGGAGGAGGAGGAGGAGGAGGAGAGGAAGGAGGAGGAGGAGGAGGAGGAGGAGAAGGAATGGAGGAGGAGGAGTGGAGGAGAAGGATATGGAGGAGGAGGAGGAGGAGGAGGAGGAGGGAGGAGAGGAATGGAGGAGGAGGAGAAGGAATGGAGGAGGAGGAGAGGAATGGAGGATGAGGAGGAGGAAAATGGAATGGAGGAGGAGGAGGAGAAGGAATGGAGGAGGAGGAGGAGGAGAAGGAATGGAGGAGGAGGAGGAGGAGGAGGAGGAGGAGGAGGAGGAGGAGGGGAAATGGCCTCTATACCTGGCACCCCCCCGCTCCCAACGACCTCCTCCCTCCTCCCTGCGCCGCGGCCTCCCCGCTGCGCCGCCGCGCACCGGAGCGGCTGCGCGCACGCTCGGGCTCGCGACCGTCGCGCCCCTGCTGCAACTGGTGCAGCAGGGCGTCGTCGTCGTCGTCGTCGTCGTGATCGTCGTCGTCGTCGTCGCCGCCGCCAGCGTCGTCGTCGTCGTCGTCGTCGTCGTCCCAGCTTCAGCCTCCCCCCAAACGCTCCGATCCGGCCTCCCGAGGGGCTCCAGCGGGCTCCCTCCGCGACTGCGCCCCGCGGATAGGACCTCGCCAGCGACAGGTAGAAGCACTGGTTCCGCATCGCCTTGCAGGGGCAACGCCAGGAGGAGGAGGAGGAGGAGGAGGAGGAGGAGAAGGAATGGAGGAGGAGGAGGAGGAAGAATGAAGGAGGGGAGGAGAGGAGGAGGAGGAGGAGGAGGAGGAGGAGGAGGAGGAGGAGGAGGAGGAGGAGGAGGAGGAGGAGGAGGAGGAGGAGGAGGGGGGAATGGAGAAGGAGGAGAAGGAATGGAGGAGGAGGAGGAATGGAGGAGGAGGAGGAGGAGGAGGAGGGGGGGGACGAAGCACCGAGCCTGCAGCGGCGATGCATCGCCGATAAGTCCGGCGTCAGGCCCCCGGCAGCGATTCCCCACGCTCCTGGGCCGGGTCGGCCATCGGGCCCCATCTCGCCTATGATTGGGCGAGTGGGGGTCGATGCATCACCCCTTGAGTCGATCCCCTCCCCCAACGTTGCCCCCCGTTTTCGAGCCATAACTCGGCTCTCTCGCACCCGTTGGGGGCGATCTGAGCACCCCTGGACGCCTCTCGGGGAGGCGCGGCTGCTGGAACGCATCCCGAGGCTGGAAGACCACCGAGACCTCACCAGAGCGCCCGGCAACCCAGAGCCTCGGAAACGTCTGGCTAACGTTGCCCGTGGAGGGGAAGAGAACGGGGACCACGACCAAGACTGGATGCGGAGACGTCGTGCTGATCTTGGTCACCAGCCGTCTTGGTCAGCGGCCATTCGTGGAACATCTTCGCGAATGAGCGACGGCGGACATGGACCATGACCAAGATCAGCATCGACAAGATCCCGCGACATCTTGGTCATGGTCTCCGTGTTTCTTCTCGATGATCCTCAGAAAGTGTGTTGGCGCCGACGTGTGTTTGTCCACCGACGCCCCTGACCAGGGCCGACTCAGGCTGCGCACTATCGACGGAGACGATAGAAGTACTCTGAGTACCTCAATAGTTCTGGGGTGCGCAATAGTCCGGGGGCGGCCCCTGTAGTCCGGGGGTTGGGCCCCTGTAGTCCGGGGTGGGTTTTTTGGGGGCCCTTGTAGTCCGGGGGGGGGCCCTTGTAGTCCGGGGGGGGGGCCCTTGAAGTCCGGGGGGGGGTCCCTGTAGCCCGTCCTTTCCCCCTCCCGCCCCCTTTCGCTTTTCAAGTTTTGTTCTCGTTTCCTGTCCCTTGTCAAGTTTTTGTTCCTTGCTTCCGGGTCATTGTAGTCCGGGGGTGGGTTCCTGTAGTCCGGGGGGGGGGCCCTTGTAGTCCGGGGGGGGGTCCTGGTAGTCCGGGGGGGGGTCCCTGTAGTCCGGGGGGGGGGCCCTTGTAGTCCGGGGGAGGGGCCCTTGAAAGCCGGGGGGCCCCTGTAGTCCGGGGGACCAGAACTATTGAGGTACTCAGAGTACCACACACACAGACACAAACAGACACACACACAGAGACACACGCACACACATTGGCCTGCAATCGGACCTAGTTCAAAAGAACATCCCTCAATTCGCCGGCCCAACGGGCCAGAGGCGTGCTAAGATCTCCAGTAACTGCTCAACAATATTTCTAGTTCGCGCGCGCGGGGCGGGCCCTGGGGGTCCCGGGACGAAAAGTACCCCGGCAAGGTCCCGGCAAGGTCCCGGCAAGGTCCTGGCAAGGTCCCGGCAAGGTCCCGGCAAGGTCCCGGCAAGGTCCTGGCAAGGTCCCGGCAAGGTCCCGGCAAGGTCCCGGCAAGGTCCCGGCAAGGTCCCGGCAAGGTCCCGGCAAGCCCTCCAGACGGTCCAAGAGTGCCGGGAGACGCCGAAATATCACTCCCAAACGCCTGCGATGGCCTCAAGACGGCCCAACAGGCCTTCAAGACGCCCCAAGAGGTCCCTAAGCGGCGTCCCAAGAGGGCTCCCACAAGCAAAAATCGTCCCATTCCCTTAGGAAAACGTGCATTTTTAACATATCCGCCTCTTCGTCTTTCACACCTTTCAAGGCGGTCCAAGAGGCCCCCAAGATCACCCCAAGACGGCCCGAGAGACCCTCTAGACCGCTCAAAGACGGCCCAAGAGCGCTCCAAGAAGGCCCAAGAAACCCTCAAGAACTCTTTTTCGGAGCCCAGGAGGGCTCCAAATCGGTCCAAGAGGGGCCCGAGAAGCCCTCCAGACGGTCCAAGAGAGCCGGGAGACGCCGAAATATCACTCCCAAACGCCTACGATGGCCTCAAGACGGCCCAACAGGCCTTCAAGACGCCCCAAGAGGTCCCTAAGAGGTCCTTAAGCGGCGTCCCAAGAGGACTCCCACAAGCAAAAATCGTCCCATTCCCTCAGGACAACGTGCATTTTGAACATATCCGCCTCTTCGTCTTTCACACCTTTCAAGGCGGTCCAAGAGGCCCCCAAGATCACCCCAAGACGGCCCGAGAGACCCTCTAGACCGCTCAAAGACGGCCCAAGAGCGCTCCAAGAAGGCCCAAGAAACCCTCAAGAACTCTTTTTCGGAGCCCAGGAGGGCTCCAAATCGGTCCAAGAGGGGCCCGAGAAGCCCTCCAGACGGTCCAAGAGAGCCGGGAGACGCCGAAATATCACCCCCAAACGCCTACGATGGCCTCAAGACGGCCCAACAGGCCTTCAAGACGCCCCAAGAGGTCCCTAAGCGGCGTCCCAAGAGGGCTCCCACAAGCAAAAATCGTCTCATTCCCTTAGGAAACGTGCATTTTTAACATATCCGCCTCTTCGTCTTTCACACCTTTCAAGGCGGTCCAAGAGGCCCCCAAGATCACCCCAAGACGGCCCGAGAGACCCTCAAGACCGCTCAAAGACGGCCCAACAGCGCTCCAAGAAGGCCCAAGAAACCCTCAAGACGGTCCAAGAGGCCCCAAGACGGCCCCATGATTGAGGTCCACAGGGGCAACCTGAACGGAAATTTTGAGCCTCCCGCCCAAACACGCCCCCGAAATGCCCCTACAAGCCCCCAAGTAGCCCCACGAAGCCCCCAAGAGAGCCCCAAGAGGCCCCCAACAGGCCGCAAGAAAGCCCCAAGAGGCCCCCAAGAGACCCCCAGGAAGCTCCCAGGAGGCCCCCAAGAGGCCAGGCAGACCCCCCCAAGAGACCACCAAGAGGGCCCACCCAGAGCCATCCACGAGGCCTCCCAAAGTTCCCAAGAAGCTCCCACGAAGCTTCCAAAGGCCCCCAAGACCCCCCAAGACCCCGCGATGGCACAATACGGGCCAGCGGAATGAGCGAAGCGATTCAATAACACGAGACCCTCCGCCGGCCAAAACGCGCAGAACATCCAAGGGTACCCTCCCCAGGGTGCACAAGAGCATCCAACAAGCACGAAGAACACTACAGTAGGGGCTCGACCACAAGAAACCCAACCCTGAGACCCCAGGACGTCCATCGATTTTTGCTTTCCATAGCAAAACCATCGAAACCCGAGAAACCCAGGGCACCCTGGAGGCAAACAGGGCGTTTCTTGGCATGGGCTTCCACTCTGTATAAGGTACCCTCCCCGTGGCCCCGATATTACAGTTACCTCGGTCCGACCGTAACACGCGGCCTGAGGAGCATCGCTATTCCATCGACCTCGAGCCTTGCCGCGCGCGTTCGTCACGACCGACCCGCACTCGCAGGGCTCCAGGCCGAGCGACCCCAGGGCGCTCCTCTGAGGGGCGACGACAGGGGGGGACTGGCACAGTCTAAGGATTCATTGGGGTTGCCTAAGGGATCCCTAGGGTCCTCTAAGGATTCACTAAGGTTCCCTGAGGATCCATCAGGGTTCCCTCATGATCCATCAGGTTTCCTTCAGGATGCACTACGGTTCTCTAAGGATTCACCAGGGTTGTCTAAGGAATCCCAAGGGTCCCCTAAGGATTCACTAAGGTTCCCAAAGGAATCATCATGACACAGGGGGGTGCATCGACCTGGAATCGGCGGTACATCGCCGATGGATCGGCGATAGGCCCCAATGAGTCCGCACCTTCCTGTGCAGGTTTGGGCTATCGCGCCCCTATCGGCGATCAATTCCAGAGCGTCCAAGAGGGGGGCGTCCAAGAGGGGGATGTGGAAATCATGGCCCGAGGCATGTGCG
>CAUYUJ010019241.1:100000-140000 GCA_963575745.1 Prorocentrum cordatum | reverse complement strand
CGCACCGTGGGTGCGTCATGGAGAGGAGCAGAGTGGATGGCCATCGCACGCTACCCCTTCTTCGAAGGCAGCATGCCCGTCGTGCGGCTGCAAGCGCAACCTCAAACACTACAAGCGGTGCACGAACTGCCATGCCCCACTGCCGAAGGTCCAGGTTTCTTCTGTGCGATCTCCTGGAGGTGTGTGGTCTCGCTCTCCTTTCGCCTGCGCGGAAGATGAGGACGAGGCCCTGGTCACGTTTGGGGGCAAGCTCGGCAGCAAAGGTTGCAAAGGTGGCAAGCACGGCAAAGGTGGTGATGGCGGTCAAGGTGTCGGAGGCAAGAAGGGCGAGGGCAAATATTGGGAGGCTCCTGGTCTTGGGCTCAAGCCGTCTTGTGACGAAGAGTCTGGTATTCTGCCTCCTGGGCCTGTTCCTCGCCTTTCCATCGCCGAGGCCAAGCAATTGGCAGAGTTGCACGCCAAAGCTGGTGAGGACCGGCTCGCCAGCAAGTATCGCACGCTCGCTTTCTCCCTCGAGAAATCCGAGAACGCTCCTGGTCCTTCTTTGCAGCAGAAGGCTCAGCAAGCTTATGCCTGGGTTCGGAGGAAGGAGCGTGCATTGCAGACAGAGTTCACGAAGCTCAACAGGTGGCGGGCTGAGTTGGAACAGCAGCGTCAGAAAGTGGTTGAACTTCATGCTGAACTGGGTCAGGCTGACTCGTCTTACCAGCAGGTGGTCAACGAATTGCAGCAGCAGGCGCATGTGTCAGAGCCGATTCCTGCCGTTCAGGACAGTCTCTAGCAGCTGGCGGACGGATCGGTACCAATTGACAAAATAATTTCAACTGAGGTGTTTGACATTGATGCGGACGATGATACATACGAGCTGAAGACAAGCGCGAGATCCAGCAATGTAAAGATGAACTTTCAGGCAAGGTACGTGATGCTGCGAAGTCCTTGTTCGAGGACGCTCTCAAACATATGCAGGAGGCAAAACATCAGCACGCTGCCCTAGTGGCGAGAGTTGGCAAGAAACGCAAGACAAAAGATGGTGCAGCTCCTGCTTCTACCGCTACACCCAGTGCAGCTCCTGAAGGTTGCGCAGGTGCAGGGCGCGGTGCTCAGGGCTCGGCGTCGGGCTCGACGTCAGCGGCCTCGCGCGGTGAGCCTCCTGAGCCTGACATTCGCCAGCTTGTTGCTGCCGACCTCTCCTCCAGTCTTGGGCCAAAGTTAGGGGGTCTGTCTCTGCTATGCGTATGTCCTTATATCGCTGAGGATGGCAAATGACTAAGTACTGTACCATTGTTAACGATATGGGGGAAACCCTCCAATTGCTTTTTTGTCTCCCAATCTTGTGGGGTCTCTCTGCCGTGCTGCGGTGCCGAGGGGGCTCGAAGGGTCTTCAAGAGACAAACTGGGGGTTGGTCACAGGTTATGCTGGGATATTGCCAAATCCAAAACCAAGCCTAAAAGTGCCAGCCCTAAGGACCGTTCCACGATGAGAGCTCTTGCATGCAACGCGATCTGGACAGCCAGCTCGGTGAAGCAGGCAGGCTACCAGGCCAGCGACCTTTGCCAGCTTCGCCAGTCCGCGCCAGACACGATCTGGCACCGTCTGTGGGAGTGCCCTACCTGCGTGGACACGAGGAAAGAGGTTGCCGACCCCAAGGTCCTCGAGGCTGCATTGAACACCGATGCTGAAGGTTACGAGTGGCCGCTTTGGCAGCTTGGAGCGTTCCGTCACCCTGGAGACTACTCCCCGAGGCCTGAGGATAATGGAGAAGTCCTGGTGCACTGGACTAGTCCCGAGATCACTCTCCCTGGGTCCCTGGAGCCTACCCCCACCTCTCCTCTATTGGGCAACTGGGGGTCCCTCTTTATCGACGGTTCCTGCATCCGCAACCCTGTGGCTGAGCTGTGTAGAAGTGCGTGGTGCGTTGCCATGGGGGACCCCCAAGCCGGCTTGCTTTATGAAGTGTTGGCCCCCGCCTGGTCCCCCTATGCCCAGTCTCCTCAGGCTGCTGAGTATTCGGCCTTCTGTGGGATAGGTCTTTATATAGGAGGCCAGGCGGAGGCATACAGTGATTGTAGCATTGCTGTGAGGCAGTACTCGCAAGGCCTCAATGTTTGCAAGTCGCCCACAGGACCTATTCGGGTCTGCTCCTCCAGGGCCCAGCGTTTGGAGAAGGTAGGCTTGGCTCCCTGACCAAAGCCGATGCTCATCTCGACCCCGAAGAGGAAGGCATTTCTTCCGAGGGGAGGTTTTTAAGGAAGGGCAGCGAGCTAGCCGACGTTGGCGCCAAGAGAGCTGTGGCCAGGCACCCAGGTTTCGATTCCGACCTCTCTGAAGAACTTGATTGGAAGATCCTGCCCTCCTGCCCTCCTGCCCGCCCCTGTGACAGCCGCACGAGGAGGAGGAGGAGGAGGTTGCCCAACATGTTGTCTGTTGGCGCTGCCCTCCTCCCCCTTTGGCCTCGGGTGGAGCTCCTTGGGGTGGAGCGGGTTCCTCCTCCTCCTGCTCCTGCCGCCTCACGGCTGCAGCACCAGTGGGAAGTGATCAGCGGAGTCTGGCGTTGTGCAGTTTGTCTGAGGGGCTCCCCGGGCAAGTCTTGTCCCATGCCTGGAGGGTGCATGGGGGGCACTCCAGAGTGTACTCGGTTGTGCTGGACAGGTTAGGTCACAAAGTCGTTGCTCTCGCCTGCTCGGACAGCTCGTTCACTTTCACGCGCACCTGCTGCAAGTTTTACAGCTCGGGGGCCCAGGTGAAACGCCTCGGGGCCCCCTGTGCACGTCCAACTGTCACGGGCACGCGCGACTGGAGGAAGATCTCGGCGGGGCGGCACCCCGACGAGGCGGGGGGTGAGGAGGAGGGGGAGGAGGGGAGGGGAGGAGGAGGAGGAGGAGGAGGAGGAGGAGGAGGAGGAGGAGAGGAGGAGGAGGAGGAGGAGGAGGAGGAGGAGGAGGAGGAGGAGGAGGAGGAGGAGGAGGAGGAGGAGGAGGAGGAGGAGGAGGAGGAGGAGGAGGAGGAGGAGGGAGGAGGAGGAGGAGGCAGGAGGAGGAGGAGGAAGGAGGAGGAGGAGGAGGAGGAGGAGGAGGAGGAGGAGGAGAGGAGAGGAGGAGGAGGAGGAGGAGGAGGGAGGAGGAGGAGGGAGGAGGAGGAGGGAGGAGGAGGAGGAGGAGCAGGAGCAGGAGCAGGAGGAGGAGGAGGAGGAGGAGGAGGAGAATGAGAATGAGAATGAGAATGCGCTATCACAGAGTGATCCAAGAGAAACTACCTCGACGCCCTTGCTGCCTGCTGGGCTCGAGTCAGGGCCTTTGGCCACTCGCCACGATCGATTCGCCGAAGATATTCCCTCCGAGAATTGGTGATCTGGCGGGGCTGACAAGGGCCCTGGAGACCTGAACTATTGTGCTCACTACTATAGAAACCGCAACCGCTGCAGAACCATATGCCGAGAGTGCGATGGAAAACCATACGATGTGTGTCATGCACCCAGCCCCCACCTATATGTAAGTGCTGACCGACAGGGAGGTGGAAAACATTAGCATTCCCAGGAGTGAGCAAGAAACAAGGGGACCGACGCCACCGCAGTACAGCGGCGTCTGTGGCAGATCCCCGACAACGACGGCACCTCTTGCCGCTCTCATCCAGAGCGTGGCCCGTCTCAAACGCACTGACAATATTGACCGATGGCGGAGGAGGGGGAGGAGGAGGAGGAGGAGGCCCCGCCGGTGTCGAACTCCTCGAGGTGGGGGGAGTCGAAGCTGCTGCAGCGTTGAGGGCCTCAAGGCCCGCGCGGAGGAGTCGGCGCCTGAGAAAGAGGGCATCTTTTTCCACCGTCCAGATCCTCGCTCGCAGTTCTTCGGGGAGTCGAGCGGACACTGCGGCCTCTCCAGCCAGTATATCCGCCACCGTATTGCCAATGGTGAGAAACAGTGGCACTTTTTTCTCAAGTGCCTCTTCTGCCGTCAGATGGGATGCAACCTGGAGAACAACAATCTGTGATGTGTCACGGTTCTGGTCCTGAAGTTGCTTCCTAATCGTGTCCCAGATCCCCTTGTTGCCCCCCGATGGCTCAAGATAATGACCAGCATACCATCCGTCGGCGACAGCAGAGTTATCTGTAACATAGATAAGGGATCCCGTACTATAAGAAATAGCCAAAAGGAGCCCATAGAGTTCCCCACGAGGTACAGTTTGTCTACGTCCAGGGAGAGGCCCAAGAATAGTAGACCCGACACATGGGGGGCTATAGGAGCTCATGGTATTGACTGCGATGCCGATGCGACGAAACCGAGGTTCGCGAGCATCGGGCCCGCCACTAGCATCTCCGAATACAACCAGAGGTGCATCTTCACAACCGTGGCCCAAAAATGAGCCGTGCAACTGATCATCATTCGTCATGTTAGTGAACTGCCAGGCAGGATCGTCCGAGGGGAGTGGGATTGCCGTCCAAGCCCGCGGGATCAAACCTCGTGGCCAGTAGCAAGCCTCACTCTCGTGCAACGACTGCGCGCGAGGGGCCAGATAGTCGGAGTCGACGAAGGCCTTCGCATCCTTATTACACCTGCAAGTCCAAAAACGGTGAAACGCCGTCTCGGCACCATCGCGGCACCGATGGCAGGTAACATCTATCTTGGTCCTGGTCTCATCTGCAACTCGCTGCCGTGGCCAGAACCCTCCCGTAGCTATATTGACCATAACTTCTGCGAGCCTATGCCCGTTCTTGCACAAGCGGAGCCCCTGGATGAACTTACGGTAGCTGTAATTGTCAACCCCGTCGGCCATCCCCTCCCCACAATAGTGCACGGATGCCTGAGACCAGCACCTAGCTTGAAATGCGGATTCAAAATCATCGAGAATGTCTGAGTAGTCCTCAAAACCTGAAAGGTCAGCCTCCGAGAACTTCCACGTGAACTCAGGGGTGTCCCAGATGTTAGGCGCCTGAGGGTCCCAACCAGCTTCGAGAAGATACCCAATGATGGCCGCAATGGGCCCACGGATCTGCCGAGAAATCCGAGTCGGAGCCATACTGCGGAGCTGACCAACGATACGGGGCCAGACAACACGAACCATGGGACGAATATCTGGAGTACTGAACCAAACAGACAGCCATAATCGTAGCGCGTCCTTGGGAAACTTGACCCCCGGGTCCTGACCAGGGGCCTTGAGGTCGAGGAGAGTAGTGAGGCATCTACCCTTGGCTTTAGCTCCCAGAGAGGCCCCGAGACGACGGCGAAACTGCTGCCGATAGCACCCAAAAGCGCCATAGACCTGGTGGCCGTAAGAGCCAGCGGCCTGGGCCCCAGCCTTCTCTAGACGCCCAGTGACAAGGTATTGCTTCGAAGCTTGAGCGAAACGTCGGATCTTGGCGTTCATACCTGTAGCTTTGGTCTGACGTTTATACCGAACTTGTCGAGCGGGCCGACCGTTGCCAAGATCCACGCCGAGGTACGGGGCCTGTCGCACTGCAGACACACTGATGCCTACTCGCTGAAGTTGCCGTGAAACAAACCGTCCGTCGGCGGGCCTAGAGCACATCAGTACACTCTTGGGCGACGCCTTGAGACCTACCTCGCCGAGCTTGTTGCATGTGTCCCGAAGAACGCGAAACAACTTAGCCCGAACAACTCGTCGAGACCCGAGAACTCGCTGGGATAAGTCATCTATCCAGATACGCATCGACATTCCAACATGGGCAATCGAGATCTGCTGCAAAATGAAATGCACCATGCAACGAGCAAAGCGGGTGCCTCCTCGTAAACCTTGCACAATACTCTGTGAAGGTTGAAAAGCTAGAGAGAAACTACCTTCCTGGCCAAGGGTCCTGGGGCAAATACAGTTCTGTAACTCAAGGGCCAAAACCGTCGGGGGGAAGTTCAGCCTCAACGCGGTACGAACCGAAACCGCCCATCCGATAGAATCGTAAAACCCCTCCACATCAAGGAGCCCGTGGCCGTTATCTGTGCCGAGCTTGAAATATGCTTCGTCGTGAAGCGCTCGGAGGAATGCTTCACGAAGTGCGGAGTTGCCTCGGACGGCCGCGTCCCACGCAGGCTCCGCCGACGAAGACCAGGAGCGGACATCTTCTTCCCGAGCTAATGACCACACTCTCGTGAGCATGATCAGAAGCCCGATCACCCTGTCCCCTCCTGACTTCTTCGGCAGAAGCCGACCTAGGACCATCAACGCTTGCCAAGGCCACGTCATCTGGGCCTCGCAGGCCTCGAAAAGGGACGTTAGCTGCTCTATCCCCTCGTCGGGGAGCCGCTGGATAGCAACTGGTGACATCTGATACCTTGACCAGCTCGAGCCTTCATGAGCGTAGTAGCTCGGAGGACTCGCTCTGGTGTTAAAGGCAGCAGCTGTTCATCATCACGAGCCGCCTGGATCTCAGCAAAAAGGGCAGAGACCTCGCAGAGATTCACTTCAGACGGGCTCCAAAGCTTATGCCATTTCTGAACTTTGAGATCAACAAGATCCCGAGGGTGAAAAATAACCTCCCCCTCCGAGGACAGCTCAAACGGAGGGGGAGGGGGTTTGCAAAGGGATTTGTGGAGGACCCCCACAGCGGGAGCCGTAAGGACCCAGGACCGAAACTCTTCCAGGGATGATTGGAGCTCCCTCCGCCTGGCACGACCTGCTACTCGCTTAGCAACTGCTGCAAGGTGAGAAATCTTATCCACTGGCACCTTGTCGATGCTCATGAGATAAGTCTGCCAGAGAGTCCAGGCTCCGTCCGAGGGGTCGAGGCTCGCAAGGGGAAGATGCACGCTGTCTGGAATGTCCTGTGCAAGGTCCTTGCACACACGCTCTAGCCGTGAACGCTGGAGCTGACCGTTGGACTTGGATAAGTGGTGATGGAGATTATGCAAGACTGTGTGCACACGACCCCGCCAACACGCAACCATGCCGTGCAGCGGCTCCTGACGCACTTTGTCCAGAACATGCACCTGAGCCTCCTGGAAGATAGGTCCCTGGCCCCTGGTGCGGCCCTCGGGAGAAAGCCCATGATGATCCTGAATAGCCGATTCGACCGTGGAAACCCACTGCTCGTAAAGTGCACTAACACCCAGAATACGGTCACCACCTGCAGCAAAAGCCGCTGAGTCCCGAATGACAGGCCAGACACTGGCATAATCACGAACAGGGATGTAGCCGACCTCCTGTCTGGCAGCTGCCCACGTGTCGGAGCTGATGCGGAAGCCAGGGAGAGGAGGGGGGTCAGGGGGAGAGGCTGAAACCCTGGGGTTGCTATCCTCCTGATCGTCAGCACTTACGGGGGCTGGGGGCTCTTGATTATCATCCTCGGGCAGATCATCAGCAGCTTCGCCAATAGCGGGGAAGAGATCATCATCGTCGCACGGGGCGCGAGCCCCAGGAGGAGGACCAAGGAGGGAGGACAGAGACAGGGGAGCGCCAATACTCTCCTCGTCGCCGTCGCCGCTATCAGCTCCACCTGCGGCAGGCGCGCGAGAGCGCGCGGACTGACTGGCCTGCAAGCCCTGCTCGTGCAGGTCCCCATACAGCTCATCGTACTGCTCATCAGCGAATGCCCTCGCTGCGAGGCGCCGCTCGTTGGCGGCCGCCTTGCTCTTGCTAGACTTGGACCCAGGGACGGGCAACGCTTTCGGCCGCGGGACCTGCGGAAGCTTCCGCGCCATTTTGAGCTCTCGACAAAGCAGCTGCTGGGCGGAGGAACGCAACCGAACCACCAGCCCGCAATGGGGCCTCCAGGGAACGTCGAGGCAGCCATCTACTGAAATAATGTATGGAATGCTGGAGGCGCTGGCGACTATATAATCGATATGGGTGCCGCCGCCGAGCGCACACGTGTACGCGAGAGGTGCCTGGAAGACGACACCACCTACTCGCTCCAAGAATCCAGCCCGTTGCAGAGCGGCTGCGGGCAAGTTAAAATCGCCAGCAACAATCCACGGGAGCCGACGCTGGAGGAGCAGGGCTCCTAGGCGCGTGAATCTTTGTAAGTTTCTGCCCGAGAAGCCTTCCTCGCACAAGCCGTAGAACGTAACTAAGATGAAAGAAAAACCTTTCTGGTGGCAAACTACTGCAGTAAACCCGTCCAAGGCACTGGAGCCGTCAGCAGCGAGGTCGCTCCAGACTGCCTGGGAGGAAGCAAGGGAGTGCACCTGGAGATGCTTACGAACTAAAATCCATTCCCCACCTTCATTCGCACGAGCCTGACCACCCTGAGTAGTGGCCTTGCCCGTACCCCTAGCAGGGTTCGAGAAAAGCTTGAGATGTGCCTTGCTAGCCGAATCCAGCCAAGGCTCGAGAGCATCTGCCGACTCGATATGCGTCTCACAAACTGCAAGATAACTAAAAGACTTCAGCCGCTCACCTGTGAGAAAACCCCACGCCTTCTTGCCCATGGCTGTAACATTGGCAAAAAACAAACGCGTCTCAGATGGTGAAGCCTAGGTCGTCCCCGATGGAGAGGGCGGGCACGGCACAGTCTCCTGGGACTGCGACTGGGTGCTGGCCCCCTCGAGCCGCGATCACGCAGTTGCCGTAGCAGGCATGCCTTTGCCTGCTCCCTTGGCCGCTGCCGCCGCCGCTGCCTCTGCTGCTGCCTTCTTGGCCTCGCTGATCTTCTGGGCTGCTGCCTGCAACTCGGCCTCGCTGGCCGCGTTGGCCTCAGCGGCGCCGGTGGGCTCGGCTGCGGCGGGCGCGGCGGGCGCGGCGGGCTCCGTAGGCGCAGTGCCCGCCTGGGCGCCTCCGCCGTTGCCGCCGCTGCCGCCAGCCCCTCCGCCGTTGCCGCCGCCTGGGTGTACCTGTCCGTCACCTCGCCTCTTCTTGGCCATGCGGGTCTCGATTGCCTGCTGCGCGGCCCTGAGCTCAGAGAGCCACTTCTTGACCTCATCGGACTTCGACGTGAGATCCGTCTTCGTCGCCGCCAAGTCCTTCGTCAGCTTCGCGAGAGTCTCCTTCTCGTGAGCCTCGCAATCGAGCGAGTCGACGGCGTCGAAGAAGGCCTCATCCCACGACACGGTGAAGAGAGGGCCCTCTTCAGAGCCTGGGGCGCCAGCAGCCGCCGACTCGTCTAGCAAGCCGTCCTGCTTCGCCAGCACCCTCACAGCTATTTTCTTGGCCTGCTCGGCCCTGGCCAGGGTGAGCGCCGCCTCCTGCTCCCGCTCCTTGGCGCGAGCGAGGACGTTCTCCGCCTTGATCAAGGCCGCCACCGCCTGGTCATGCTTCACACCCGCATCACGAACTGCAGCCGAAGCCTTCTGCAAGGACACCTCGGGGCTGACCTTGGTGGCCTCCTCGACCGCGGCCTGCTGGTGCTTGCTCACCTGCAGCTCGAGCAACTTGCGCATCCCTGGGTCGGTGGCGACGAGCAGCGCCTGCTTGTACGCCTCGAGCTCCGTGGACGGCGCTGCCGAGGCTGGTGCTGTTGGCGAACCGCCTCCGCCTGCACCAGGCCGAAGCGCAAGCTGGTTGTCGCTGTCCCCCTTCTTCGGACTGGGGCGAAACAACTCGACCTGCTTGCCGCACTTGCACCAGCACCCGTGCTGCTGGAGGACTACGTTCCATTCGCACTTACCACAACTCTTACACTTGGTCCAGAGAGAAGGATCCTGGGCATCGGTGGCTACTGAAGCCGTCGTCTTCTTCTTACCCATCGCCCTCTTTGCCAACCTGACCTTGCGGCCACGCGATCGCAAGACAGGTGCCCCTCAAGCACCACGTGGAGGTGAGGCGAATCACCCCGAGAAATTGCAAAATGCGCTCGGGGCGAAATGGCTTGAGAGAGGAGGAGGAGGAGGAGGAGGAGGAGGAGGAGGAGGAGGAGGAGGAGGAGGAGGAGGAGGAGGAGGAGGAGGAGGAGGAGGAGGAGGAGGAGGAGGAGGAGGAGGGAGGAGGAGGAGGAGGAGGAGGGAGGAGGAGGAGGAGGAGGAGGAGGAGGAGGGAGGAGGAGGAGGAGAAGGAGGAGGAGGAGGAGAGGAGGAGGAGGAGGAGGAGGGAGGAGGAGGAGGGGGGGGGGGGTGGCGGTCGAAACCTCTTACAGTCTGCAGATCGCCGCCCGCGCCCGCGCAGGTCCGTCCTTCTCCTGCCCGCGCGGCGCCCCCCCCCCCCACCGATGGCTCCAGAGTTTCAGCTGTTCCGCGGTCACAGCCCCGTCCACCAAGGCGGGGCCCCTGCTTCTCTGGAGGAGGAGGAGGAGGAGGAGGAGGAGGAGGAGGAGGAGGAGGAGGAGGAGGCTGCTCGTCTTCTTTTCTCGTCGGCAGGCCCTTCTGCTGACCTCCCTGCTCCCTCGCCTCAGAGTAAATGTTCTCCAGGGTGCGCGAGCGGCCCTCACCCTTGAAGAGGAAGAGGCGCCTTTGTTTGTTCGTACTCGGTCGGTTTCCGACGACTCGGACTGATTGCTCTCGAGGTGGGAAGGTGGTGTCTCGCGCCTTGTCTCCAGAATCCTGCTCCTGAGGCATAGCCGTTGATGGCAAAAAGAAGAGGAGCAGGGGGAGGAGGAGGAGGAGGAGGAGGAGGAGGAGGAGGAGCAGGAGGAGGGAGGAGGAGGAGGAGGGAGGAGGAGGAGGAGGAGGAGGAGGAGGAGGAGGAGGAGGAGGGAGAGGAGGGGGAGGGGGGGGAGGAGGAGGAGAGCAGGACATCGGCTTACTTCCCTCAAAACATGTTTTTCGTCGAATATGGGACAACTCCGCACCATGTTCGTATATCTGCAAGAAAGTCGACGCTGTTGAGATAACATCGGCGAGCACAAATTCTTCGGTGAATCAATGATGTAGTCGATCTCCGAATGACTCGAAGCTTCCCAGACCTCCAGCGTGTTGGCAAGAATCCGCACGGAGGTCCTCCGTCGTCTTCGGCGTCTGGGGGCCCTCGCCAGGCCCCGGGACGGTCAAAAAGCGACTCCAAGTGCAAACCTGGCCGTGGGGAAAAGGTCGGGGCTTCCAGGGACCCCGTATCACACTACGCGCACCGCGCCTGGCGGTGCGCGAGCCATCGGCGCGCCCTCGCCTCCGATCCCCCTGGTCGGGGACGGACTGGCCCGGGTCGATGCAAACCCGGGTCAGTCGGCCCTTGCAGGATCCTGCAAGATGCTGCAGTTGGGCGTCGCTTAATGGAGGGTAAATGGAGGGGGGAGAAACGTGCACTTTTCGGACCCTACAGGCCCACTGTTGGGCCCTAAGGGTCCCTGTTCGGCCGCCCTGGCTACCCATGGCTACCCCTCCATGCACCACAGAAGGCAGGAAATCCGCCCCCTCATGATAAGCACCCCGACAAGCGAAGCCGCGTAGTAAACCCACCCATGGAAGGAATCGAGCAGGGCAGGGCCGTCTTGCAAGCGCCGATTGTCGGGGTCCGGGTGGTTTCTCCTGCCCTTGAATCTCGCCCGCCCTTCACGCGACGCCCCCTGCGGGATCCTGCGCGCCGGCCCGGTGTCGGCGCCACCCTGGGCTCTGCAAGATCCGCTCCGGCTGACCCCCGTCCGCACTGGCCCCTGCCTCGAGGCTCTCGACCTCGGGCGGATCCAAGAGCAACGCGCGGACCTCCACGGTCCCACCAGCCCTCTGGGCGTACAGTGGGCCTTGATTGGACAGGACACGCGGAGAGGACACGAGACCCTTCCGAGGGCCACATCTCGGAGTGCAAGAGGGCACGTGTCGCGAGGCACAGGACACGAGGGTGCCCTTGAGCTGGCAGGGTCGACCTACTAGTCAGGGCCGACTGTAGCTGGTTTAGGGCGTTTCCTCTCCCACTCCCTCCCCCTAACCCCTCCCCTGGACCTGGACGGGGCGTTCCGCGGGCCGCTGGAGCGTCCAAAACGGCCTCGGCGAGGAAGCCCAAATCATTGGTCTTACCAAGGTTTGGGCCCCAGTTTGGCCTCTTGGGGGGGGGGGGGGGGGGGGGCGACGCTCCAAAGTCTCTGATTGTTCCTTGGGCCGTTTTTTCCCAACCATCCTGTGGTGTTGGGTCCTCGTTTTGAAGAGACGGTGCCCCGCGTTCTCCTTCCTTCCTTCCTTCCTCCCGCTGCCTCCTCCCCCTCCTCCTCCCTCCTCCCCCTCTTCCCTGCGTTTCACCCCCCCAGTACACCGTTTCGTGGCCCCATAGGGAGCTCCGCCGAAGGCCCCAGTGCTGCCGCCCGCATGCGTCCCCCACACCCAATTCGGCACACCCCTCACACGTTTCGTGGCCCCATAGGAGCTCCGCCGAAGGCCCCAGTGCTGCCGCCCGCATGCGTCCCCCACACCCAATTCGGCACACTCCTCACACGTTTCGTGGCCCCATAGGAGCTCCGCCGAAGGCCCCAGTGCTGCCGCCCGCATGCGTCCCCCACACCCAATTCGGCACACCCCTCACACGTTTCGTGGCCCCATAGGAGCTCTGCCGAAGGCCCCAGTGCTGCCGCCCGCATGCGTCCCCCACACCCAATTCGGCACACCCCTCACACGTTTCGTGGCCCCATAGGAGCTCCGCCGAAGGCCCCAGTGCTGCCGCCCGCATGCGTCACCCACACCCAATTCGGCACACCCCTCACACGTTTCGTGGCCCCAGAGGAGCTCCGCCGAAGGCCCCAGTGCTGCCGCCCGCATGCGTCACCCACCCAATTCGGCACCCCCCCTCACACGTTTCGTGGCCCCATAGGAGCTCCGCCGAAGGCCCCAGTGCTGCCGCCCACATGCGTCCCACACCCAATTCGGCACCCCTCACAGTTTCGTGGCATAGGGAGTTCCGACGAAGGCCCCGTGCTGCCGCCCGCATGCGTCCCCCACACCCAATTCGGCACACCCCTCACACGCTTCGTGGACCCATAGGAGCTCCGCCGAAGGCCCCCGTGCTGCCGCCCGCATGCGTCCCCACACCCAATTCGGCACACCCCGACTCTCGTGGCCCCATAGGGATCTGCCGAAGGCCCCAATGCTGCGGCCGCAGCGTCCCCACACCCAATCGCAACCCCTCACACGTTTCGTGGCCCATAGGAGCTCCGCCGAAGGCCCAGTGCTGCCGCCGCATGCGCCCCCCACACCCAATTCGGCACACCCGTCACACGTTTCGTGGTCCCATAGGGAGCTCCGCCGAAGGCCCCAGTGCTGCCGCCCGCATGCGTCCCGCACACCCAATTCGGCACACCCCTCACACGTTTCGTGGTCCCATAGGGAGCTCCGCCGAAGGCCCCAGTGCTGCCGCCCGCATGCGTCCCCCACACCCAATTCGGCACACCCCTCACACGCTTCGTGGCCCCATAGGGAGCTCCGCCGAAGGCCCCAGTGCTGCCGCCCGCATGCGTCACGCACACCCAATTCGGCACACCCCTCACACGTTTCGTGGCCCCATAGGGAGCTCCGCCGAGGCCCCAGTGCTGCCGCCCGCATGCGTCCCGCACACCCAATTCGGCACACCCCTCACACGTTTCGTGGCCCCATAGGGAGCCCCACGAAGGCCCCAGTGCTGCCGCCCGCATGCGTCCCGCACACCCAATTCGGCACACCCCTCACACGTTTCGTGGCCCCATAGGGAGCTCCACCGAAGGCCCCAGTGCTGCCGCCCGCATGCGTCACGCACACCCAATTCGGCACACCCCTCACACGTTTCGTGGCCCCATAGGAGCTCCGCCGAAGGCCCCAGTGCTGCCGCCCGCATGCGTCACGCACACCCAATTCGGCACACCCCTCACACGTTTCGTGGCCCCCTTGCTGCCGCCCGCATGCGTCACGCAACACCAATTCGGGTTTCGTGCCCCTCCACCGAAGGTCCCGGCGGGTGTGCCCGCATGCGTCCCGCACATTTATTTCGGCACCCCCTCACACGCTTCGTGGCCCCATAGGGAGCTCCACCGAAGGCCCCCCAGTGCTGCCGCCCGCATGCGTCCCGCACACCTATTTCGGCACACCCCTCACGCGTTTCGTGGCCCCACAGGGAGCTCCGCCGAAGGTCCCAGTGGGTGTGCCCGCATGCGTCCCGCACACCCATTTCGGCATGCTCTTCACACGTTTCGTGGCCCCATAGGGAGCTCCACCGAAGGCCCCAGTGGGTGTGCCCGCATGCGTCCCGCACACCCAATTCGGCACACCCCTCACGCGTTTCGTGGCCCCATAGGGAGCTCCACCGAAGGTCCCAGTGGGTGTGCCCGCATGCGTCCCGCACATTTATTTCGGCACACCCCTCACACGCTTTGTGGCCCCATAGGGAGCTCCACCGAAGGCCCCAGTGCTGCCGCCCGCATGCGTCCCGCACACCCATTTCGGCACACCCCTCACGCGTTCGTGGCCCCACAGGGAGCTCCACCGAAGGTCCCAGTGGGTGTGCCCGCATGCGTCCCGCACACCCATTTCGGCATGCTCTTCACACGTTTCGTGCCGAAGGCCCCAGTGGGTGTGCCCGCATGCGTCCCGCACACCCATTTCGGCACACCCCTCACGCGTTTCGTGACCCCTCACACGTTTCGTGGTCCCATAGGGAGCTCCACCGAAGGCCCCAGTGGGTGTGCCCGCATGCGTCCCGCACACCCATGTCAGCACACCCCTCGCACGTTTCGTGGCCCCGCAGGGGGCTCCACCGAAGGTCCCAGTGGGTGTGCCCACATGCGTCCCGCACACCCATTTCGGCACACCCCTCACACGCTTCGTGGCCCCATAGGGAGCTCCACCGAAGGTCCCAGTGGGCGTGCCCGCACGCGTCCCGCGCACCCATTTCGGCACACCCCTCACACGTTTCGTGGCCCCATAGGGAGCGCCACCGAAGAAGATATTCACAATTGCGGTATTCACAATTGCATATGGTTGGGTCCTTCGCCAGGATAATTTTTTGCTGCTCCTCGAATATTTGAGGGATGAAAAAACGACCCTACCCTGGGTTACAAGTGCGTGGTCTGTGAACCTCCTGGGATACCCCCACGCCTAGAGCCGCCAGGACGCGGCACACCACGCAGGGACTACCCTGTCAACCCACAGGAGTTTCAGCGCACAACGCCTCGTAAACCAGGGCAAGGGCGTTTCTGTTATGCCCCTTGATGATATGGCGCTGCTCGCTCGAGATCTGCCGATCCGGGGCCACCGAGGGCGCGAGAGGCGCGGCCGCACACCTGCCACGCCGTCTGCTCTATAGGCTATGCCGCGGGTGCGGCACCGCAGCGCCAACACCTCGGGCGGGCCGCGGGCAACCTCGAGCGCCCGCGCCGGGGTCGCCGCCGCGCCGACGCGGCACGGAGCCTGCCGCCCGGCGCTCGGGCTGGCCCGGCAGCCACGGCCGCCCCCCCACCCCCCGCCACGCAGCGCCGTCTCCGAGGCTGCTCCCCTGGAAGCCTCCAGGGGCTCGGAGCGAGCCAGGCACGTCCGGCATTCCACCGACTCGGGGGCGACGACTGGGGGCGAATAGACGGGGGGGGCGTCGCATTCGCCCGGGAGCCTCACAGAAGGCATGTGTACCATCGGCGCCCCTGGATGCATGTATTGCCCCCCCCCCCCCCCTGGGCCATTCGCCCCTCTCGTCGCCTCCGACCGACGCCCGACGGTGAGATTGTTTCCCCGACACCGCGACGGGTCCCGGCGGGACCAGCTTCCGTCGCGGCTCCACTCTTGCTGGCCCCAAGGCCTGGGGCCCGAAAGCGGCCCCCCCGAAAGAGGCCGAACCGCCGGCGAGCGCCGCGACCGAACGAGGCCGCCCACCATCGGTCGCCCGATTGGGGGGCCACATGCGAACCCTACCCCTGCCCCTCAGAAATCGTGGGGGGTAGGGGTAGGGTTCGCATGTCCACCAAGGCGGGGCCCCTGCTTCTCTGGAGGAGGAGGAGGAGGAGGAGGAGGAGGGAGGAGGAGGAGGAGGAGGAGGAGGAGGAGGAGGAGGAGGAGGGGGGGGGGTAGGAGGAGGAGGAGGAGGCGGAAGAGGAAGACGAAGAGGCCACTTGCAGTGGGGGCAGGGGTAGGGTTCGCACGTGGCCCCCTACTGATGCCCCTGGCACGGCCTCGGGCGGTGCACGGGCAGCCCGCCCAGGCAGCTCTGGCGGGCCTCGGCGGGCCCCGCGAGCAGCCCTGGGCGGCCTCGGCGCCCCGACCCCCGGGGAAGCGGAGCGCTCCCGGGGCGCCGCCGGAGGCGGCGCCGGGACGCGCAGACCGCCCCGAACTGCTCGTCGGGAGACTCTTCATGGGGGGGCATCCCATGGGGGGGCAGGAGGGGATCCCCCCATGGGATCCCCTCCTGCCCCCCCATGGGATCCCCTCCTGCCCCCCCGTGGGATCCCCAGGGGATCCTATGGGATCCCCCCCTGGGATCCTATCCCCCCATGGGATCCCCCCCCATGAAGAGTCTCCCGAGCTCGGGGGGCATGTTGATCGGGGGCAAACGAACCCACCTCGCTTTTGACCACCCTCGCTTCCAGTAGCTACCAGGCGACGCCAAACTACGGCCCGCACTGGTCAGGCCGCTCGCGTCGGGAGCGGCCAAGAGGGGGGGGTCCTAGAGGGGGGGGTGGCAAATCATGACCGGCGGCATGTGCGCGGCCCAGCGGGGGGGCCAGGGACGTGATGGAACAAGAAGGGGCGCCATGAAATCTGGGGAGATATCATGGCCCCCGCCATGATATCCACCCCCCCCTAGTCATCACTCTCGGGGGGCCTGTCGAGGCCAGCCGGGACTGCATGGGGGGGGTCTGTGACCTGCCACCGCACGGATATCCGTTCCCCGTGCATCTCTCGGCTTCGGGCATTTTCTTTTTTGTTCGCGGGGCGCTCCAGGACGCTATGGCAATGGGTTGGGCATGTCCTCCTACAGGCGGATTTTGAAAGACAACTGCAAAGTAGCCAACCAATACGCGACACAAATAGTCAGAAACAATCGGCAAGTCGTCCCTGGACTACTTTTTGACTATTTTCGACTGTTCCTCCTGTAGAAGAACATGCCCGACGTGCACGGTTTCCTCCAGGGCCGTAGGCGACCCGAGGAGGAGGGGGAGGAGGAGGGGGAGGAGGAGGGGGAGGAGGAGGAGGAGGAGGAGGAGGAGGAGGAGGAGGACGGGTCGCCTAAGCCCTTCGGAGAAACCCTCCAGCCCGACGTAACCACAACATGCTCCTCGAGGGTCCCCGCCAAGCCAACGTGCAAACGTCCGAGCGACGCCGAGGGTGCACGACCCGGAGCCTCACCACCAGTGAGCCAAGAAATCCGCGCGGAGCTCCAACAGTTTATGTTTATGCCGTTTTCTTCTTCGAGTTTCTCAGAACGCCCCGATAACTTGCGATGGTTTGGCCACCCACTTGGGCATCGTTTATCCGATCCCTATACACAGAGGCGTGGCCTGGGCCCCACTGGCCGAATTACCTCCCTAGATGGGGATATATAGGCCGGTCCCCTCGGGTTTCGAGGGGTGTATGCCCCCAACTGGGGGGCGGTGACTTGGTGCAGGGGTTTCTAAGGCGATGGGGATGGGGGTGGGGGTCGGTTAAACAGTACTGAACCGAGGCCGCGGCCCTGGGGCGCGCCTGCAGGTCCACGCTGTCCCGCTCGAACGCCGCCCGCACCAGCGCCTGCGGGGGCACACATCGGAAGGGACCTCTCACGCTTTCGCCAGGCCTGCGCCAGTGTCCATACAGTCCTCGGCCTGACCTGAGGAACGATACACAAGGGACGAAGCTCCTTTTTTTCCAAGGAGTAACGCAGAAAGAAAGATAACATAATACATAACGCATAAGGTACGATTAATAACGCATGCAAGCCTAGGGAACGACCGAGCCCCTTTTGAAAAGTAAGTGTTCCTTTTTTAAGCCGCTCACTGTAAGAGCAAGAACGCAGCTGAGCACAGGAGGGCGTGTGCAGGCAGCTACTCGGAGCTCGGACAGGCAGAAGCAAGGTGCGGATGGCGCTGCTGAGCCCTGGGAGAGCAGAACGTTGACAGCGCGATCACTAAATCGCTCGGACATCTATTCGGATAAGCAGTAAAAATACCTCTCTAACCCGTTGGGGGGGACCCAACTTTGTAGGACCAACAACACCAGGGACAGTTGGTCTGTTCTGTAAATGTATCAGATCAAACCGCCCAGATTGATTGCCCCCAATGCGGAGATGGGGACCTAAGTGGGGCCACGTTTTCATCGTGTCATTAGGGTTAGGGTTTTGTTCTCGATGATATTCCCTGTGCATGTTTCAGTTTCGTGCGTTTATGGGGGGCAAAATGATCCAGGACGCTCCTCGATGGCCCTCGCCTAGGAAAAACCGGGTGTTGCTAGAAATGCCCCTGGCCCTAGGTGCCCCTAGGACTTCCAAGGAGGCTGACAGGAGTCCAGCCCAACATACAGTCGGACTTGATTTAGGTCGGGCATGTCTCCCTACAGGCCGATTTGGGAGGAAAATAATCTAAACATATTCAAAAATCACAAAAACTAAAACATCGTCCCTTGACTATTTTCTGACTATTGGACGGGACACGCGAGAGGACACGAGACGCTTCGACATTGAGCGGAAGGGGGGGGCCGGGGGAGAAGGGGGGGGGTCTGGCTCCGGACCTCTGCTGAACGCGACGGTTTACAGCAGCGCGTCCCCAGGGGGAGACTCCACCTGCCTGAAACATGCGCCAAAAAGCAGCCAAGATCTACTCCATGGAGGGGAGGGAAGCGATGGTGCGAGGGCCCGCGCCGATCGGCAGAGCCATGAATAAGAAAACGATCACTGATCAACCTCGACTGTATCCACGGCTTCCTGGCCAGGCCCGTCCTGAAGCCAGCAGCGGTGTATACGCCACGCCCTCCTGACTTGGCCAGGGGCGCGTGTACACCGCCCCCTGGGGCCCAGGAAGGGCCCGGTCAGGGGGCAGGGTCGACCCCCTCGAGGGACGCAAAGATGGCCACAAAGGGGCCCCATCAGAGGCCCCAGGGCGCCCAAGACAGAGGGGCAGCAAACTGCAGCATCAGGAACGTTCGAAGGTCCGCGCTGCTTTCTTCGGTCGGCGCTGAACCCTGGGTCGATCAGGAACGTTCGAAGGTCCAGGAACATCAGGTCTTTGTGCGCTCCCATCATCAGGAACGTTCGAAGGTCCCCCTCCCCCGGCGCCAGGAGACGCGACGGAAGCGCCACCAAGGAAGTTGTAGCGGCGCCGACCCCGAAGAATCCGCGCGGACCCGCGACAGTTTGTGCTCGTACAGTTTATTCGTTTCCGAGGGGCGGAGCAAATCGGGCTGGGGATCCATACAGTGGAGGCCCATGCCAAGAAACACCCACCCTGCTTGCCTCCAGGGGGCCCTGGGTTTCTTGGGTTTCGATGGCTTTGCTATGGAAGGCGTGCTGCTCCCGTCCCAAAAGTCAGGGACCGTCCTGCTCCCGCTTTCGCTGGCTGGCTGCCGCCAGGCCGCGCCGTCGCCCTGGAGACAAGGCACGCCTCCTCCGACCCAAGCCGCACGTCGGAGGAGGCGTGCCTCGTCTCCCTCCTCGCCCCCCTCCTCCTCCACCTCCTCCTCCTCCTCCACCTCCTCCTCATCCTCCTCCTCCTCTTCCTCCTCCTTCGACAGGCGGATTCTGGACGAACAATCGAATCTACTCGAAACAGAGCTCAAAGACGATCAAGAGGTATTCAAAACATCGTCCCATTGTTTTCACTATGTTTGAGCATTCCTCCTGTAGAGGGACGCGCCCGACTGAACCCAAGCCGCGACGCGCGAAACGCTGTACATGTTTTTACGCCGGGCTTGTCCTCCTACAGGCGGATTCTGGACGAAAACCGAATATACTCGAAACAGAACTCGAAAACAATCAAACATGACTCAAAACATCGTCTCCCTACGAGTTTGTTTGACTATGTTTGAATATTCCTGCTGTAGAGGGACGCGCCCGACTGAACCCAAGCCGCGACGCGCGAAACGCTGTACATGTTGTTACGTCGGGCTTGTCCTCCGACAGGCGGATTTTGGACGAAAAAAATGCGCAACAAATGATGACAGAAAAAAACAACAATCGTTCCCAGGCTATTTTCTCTGACTAATCTTAATTCTTCCTCCTGTAGAGGGACGTGCCCGACTTGAACATCTTGCCCTCGCGCCCCCGCGGGTGACCTAGACATCCGCCTCAATCGGGCGCGCGCAAACATGAATCAGCGATCCATGGATTTGGCGCACGGTCGCCAAATCCATGGATCGGGGGAGGTGCCCTCCCCAAAATGCGGCGGGTGCGGCCTCGCTCGGCGGCGGAACTCCGCGATTTCCCGTGGAAACGAGACCCGTCGCTAATCCACGCCCCCTGAATCTATGTTTGCGATTGCCTAAGAAGCTGCATAAACATGCTCTGCGTCTCGTTTCTGCTTGCGCCGCGTGTTCCTCCTCGGCATGACCTCGACGAACGGCTACTCTGAAGGGGCCCTGGGACACACAAGTAAATAGACACACATAACAGGATCCCCCATGTTTTCCTACATTTTCTGGGTTTGGGGGTCTTCCCCCCCACTTCCCATATTTTCCCATATTTTCCCGGGAAGGGACGATTAATTGTGTCTGTGTGCTTCTTCCCCTCCTGATGCTCCCTGGACCCCTCCTGGGGCGCGTGGTCTGACCAAGCTTTCGACGCGACTGCGGCCGTGGCGACGAGGGCCTCCGGGGAGGCCCAAAAAGGCAAACACGAAGCCGGCAAGCGGGCCACCCGAAACCTGTGCCTAAGACAGAAGAGCACAGCCCCCACGGGCACAAGACCCTCCGCCGGCCAAGCCGACGAGCACTCGAGGGCACCCCCTCCCAGGACACCGTTTCTATGATTATTTTGGGTAGCGGCTCTGTCGCCCGAGGGGGGGGGGGGCGGGCCGGCGGGCAACGGTAACGGCGGCCGCGGCGTGCGCCCGCCAGAGTGCGTCCGCCCCATCGGCACACCGATTGCCATACCTGCGGAGAGGAGGGGGGCCCGCCTTCCGCCCCCCCAAAAAGCGTACGATCGTTAGCGCTAAGTCGGGCGTGTCCCCCTGCAGGGGGATTTTCGACGAAGAATAAAAAGGACTCAACAACAAAAAAAAACCCAAATGGTCAAAAAATGCTTTAAGCATAGTCCCCTGACTATTGTTTGACTATTCTCGAGTATTCCCCCTGTAAAGGGACAGGCCCGACTTAACGTTAGCGTTACCCAGGAGAAGGGGGGGGCCCGGGTAACAAGCGTCACCCGCCAGAGGAGAAAAGACGAACAAAAACGCTCTCCAGGAGGCCTCCAAAACACCCAACTCGCCATCGCTCGGCCGTCCATTCCGTGTGCTCTTCTCGGCTTCGTGCGTGGCTCTTCCGCCAAATGATCAAGGATGCTCCTCGATGGTCCTCGCCGATGGAAAAAGTGCACACGTCCGAGCGATGCCGAGCCCACACCCGGGGAGCCTGACTGACCCGCCTGCCGAGGCCCTCTTGGGCCGTCTTGGAAGCCTCTTGGGCCGTCCTCTTGGGCCTTTTTGGAAGCCTCTTAGGCCGTCTTGGGGCCCTCTTGGGCCGTCTTGGGGACCTCTTCGGCCGTCCTGGGGCGGTATTGGAAGCCTCCTGGGCGATCTTGGGGCCCTCTTGGGAAGCCTCTTGGATGCCTCGTGGGGCGTCTTGGAAGCCTGACTGAGCCGCCTGCCGAGGCCCCAGGAGGACCGCTCCCCCGGGCGAGGCGCTCCGGGCGGCGCGGCTGCCGGAGAGCGCCGCCTCCCGAGGCGGGGCGGGCAGAACCCCCCCCCCGGGGGGGCCGACGGGAACGCACGACGACTCGACGACCCAGACCTCCGATGTCTCGTTTTTTGTCCATGCTGAAGGGGCCCAGGGACACACACACACACACACACATATACACAAACATATACAAGTCCCAGGATTCCCCATATGTTCCCATATATTGTGGGGATGTTCGTCTTCTCCCCCCACCACACTTCCCATATTTTCCCATACTTTTTGGGGAGCTCGACGATGAATTGTATCTGCGTGGTTTTTCCCCTCCTGAAAAACGGGGTCCCCGGAGCTCTGGACCACTTCCTGTAGGACTGGTTTCTCATCCCGGATTGATGTTTGACGGTCCCGGGGCCCGGCAAGAACCCCCAGACGCCGAAAACGACGAACCTCCGTCTCCTTGGTGACCCAGACCCTTGGAAGCGGTGGGAAGACGATATCACACAATCTCTGGCAGAAAACACGCCACTCTAACCAAGCAGAGAACGATGGTTTGCATTATCGGCGGTGGACAACCCCCCCTTTAATAAACCACCCTTTAGTGAAAACGGCCTAGGACCGAAACCGACGGACCTGGACCCGCAAACATGACGGCCGCGACGCCCTCTCGCGAACCGAAAACGACCCATTCGCTTATTGACGTGTCAGAGTAGGAGGTCTAGCAACCTCCGACATTGTACAGCACCAGACGGCACGCAACGGATCAGTCTAGAATTAGGTCGGGCATGTTCTCCTACGGGTGGATTTTGGGCGAAAATGACAAAACACAACAAGCTCCAAAATTGACAAACAGTGGTCGAACACCGTCCCCCGACTAGTTCTGACTGCTTTGGAATACTCCTCCTGCAGGAGGGACGCGCCCGACTGGAGCCCAGGACGAGCCCTCCTTGCGCCACGCACGCAGCACGAACTGCGACCCTCACGCCGGGCCCTGCCTGCCCCCCGGCGGCCGCAGGCGCGCTCCGCTCCGCTCCGCTCCGCTCCGCGCCGGGCGCCAAAGAGCCTCCGGCCCCGCCCGCTCCCCAGAGCTGAGGCGGCGGCATGCGAGCCATCGGCTCTCCCGACTCGACGGGAGGCGGGGGGTGGGGTTCGGATCTCGCCACGTGCTCGACGAGCGCCGAAACCCTGCAGTCGGACCAGAAGGGCACCCCTCAGGGGCAGGAGGCCCTGCGCCTGCCAGAGCACCCGGGGCATCCGAGGGTACCCGTCCCAGAGATGCACAGGAACGTTCCCCAAACACGAAGAACACTTGGATACCCTCCCAAGGCAGATCTCTAGGGCTCCCAACTTCGCGCTTCGCGCTCCGCGAAGCGCGAATCACTTCGCGCTCTCGCGCCGTCCCCCCAAAGGGGGAAGAGGAGGACGAGGAGGCGGGAGAGAAGGAACGAGGACCGCGAAGCGCGAGTAACTTCGCGCCCTCCTGGGAGCCCTTGGAAGAGCACAGCCCCCACGAACACGAGACCCTCCGCGGGCCAAGCCGACGAGCACTCGAGGGCACCCTCTCCCAGGAAACCGTTTTTTTGTTATTTTGGGTAACGGCTCTGTCGCCCGGGGGGGGGGGCGGCGGGCAACGGTAGGCGGCCGCAGCGTGCGCCCGCCAGGGTTCATCCGCCCCATCGGCACACCAATTGCCATACCTGCGGAGGAGGAGGAGCAGGAGGAGGAGGAGGAGGAGGGGGGAGGGAGGGTTAATTCCAACATCGTTGATGACTCTTGGGTTTCCACTGGTCCTCCTCCTCCTCCTCTTCCTCCTTCTCCTCCTCCTCCGCCTCCGCCTCCGCCTCCGCCTCCCCTCCGCCGCCTCCGCCTCCGCCTCCGCCTCCGCCTCCGCCTCCTCCTCCTCCTCCTCCTCCTCATCCTCGTCCTCGTCCTCGTCCTCGTACTCTCCCCTCCCCCCTCCCCACCCTCCTCCTCCTCCTCCTCCTCCTCCGCCTCCTCCTCCTCCTCCTCCTTTCTCCTTGGCGGCGCGCAGAGGGGGGTAGGAGGGGAAGGCGGAAGGCTTCTTAGAAGGAGGCTGCTTCTTAGAAGGCGCCGGCCCTACATCTACAGATAAGGCCCGCGCCTTCTAAGCAGCAGTGGTGTTTCCGAGAAGCCTTCCCCTCTCCCCCTACCCCGTGTGGCCTAGTTTGGGCGACCTGGCGCCTTGTGGTCCCGCAGCACGAAGTCGTGGGCGGGCCCGGCCAGCGCTGGCAGTCCAGCGCCGCAGTCGCTGGGAGGGGCGGGCGCCGCCAGCTTCGTCGCCGTTGTCGCCGCTCGACGTCATTGTCGCCGTCGACGTCGCCGTCAATCGTCATCGTCCGTCATCGTCGTGGTCGCCGCCGTAGGTCGTCGTCGTCGTCGTCGCTGTCGTCGGTCATCGAGCGTCGTCATCGCCTTCGTCGTCGGTCATCCGTCAACGTATTCTGTCATCCGTCATCGTCGTCGTCGTCGTCGTCGTCGTCGGTCGTCGTCGTCGTCGTCGCCGGAGTCGGTCGTCGTCCAGCGTCGTCGTCATTCGGCTTGTCGTGGTGGTCGTCGTGGTCGTTCAACTTCGTCGTAGGTCGTTGTCGCTCGTCGTTGTCATTCGTCGTCATCGTTCTTCGTCGGAAGAAGTGGGGGGAGAGGAGTAGGAAGGAGCAAAAAACAAATGCCTCCAACAATTCGTGTTGGGATGATTCCAGAGCTGTTGTCAGGCCTTGGCTGGCCTCCAGAAGCCTCTGGAGGCCTCAAGCGGACCTCTGGAGATCTCTGGGACACCTGGAGATCTCCATACAATGCAGAACAACGACGCATGCACACAAATTGTCGGAGGTCTCCGGAGGCGCCGCCGAGGAGGGGGCCCCAGCACAGATCCAAGGCATCCGCGCCGAGCTCCGAAAGCTTACGTTGAAACAGCGTGTCTTCTTCGACTCCAAAGACCATCGGTGACCTCCAAAGGTCCCCTCACTTCACGCGGAAACGCGAAGCGCAAACATCTCCGCGGTCGCGCGCACGTCTCCAGACCAGGCCGCGCGAGCGCGCTTACCTCCCTGTGCCCACGCCGGCGACGCGGCATTGCGCAGCGAGCCCAGTCGGTCTTGCGGGGGGCTCTGCGCAGCACGTGACACACACACAGACTCACACACACACAGGGCGTACATTTGTTTGGTCAGCGGCGATGGGAACAGTCCAAGATTGCTGGATGCTGGATTTGGAGCGATTGCGGAGGTGGAGCGACTGTGGGATGCGCGCACCCGCATGGGGGCTCAAGGCGTGAAGCACAATACACAGAACACGAGCAACGACCACTGCACACACAGACACACACACAGACACACACACACACAGACACACACACAGACACACACACACACACACACCAGCAACACACACACACACACACACCGCACGCACACCAGCAACACGCAATGCACAGAGCGTAGGCACAGTGCACAGCTCCCCGTGCACGCGCACGGGCAGCAGACGCACCTGCAAGTCGACGGACCGGGCGGCAGCAGGGCCCTCCTGGAAGCCGCTCTGGACTCGGCGCCCGCCTGGCCAGCCTTGGCGCTGGCCATGAGGGACAGGTAGGCCTCGGCCGCGGCGAAAGGCCCCGGCTGGCGCAACCCCTCCCTCTGGGAGCGACCGCCGTTCGGGCCCAGACCGAGCGGCAGTTGCTCCCGGGGTGTGGGGGGGGCCCTGTCTCCCAGCCAAGCTCCGCTCGGACGGACTGGCCCTCCGCCCTCCCTCCCTCCTCCTCCTCCTCCTCCTCCTCCTCCTCCTCCTCCGCCTCCTCCTCCCCCTCGTCCTCCTCCTATCCTCCTCCCCGCCCCGCCCCCTGCCCCGAGACTGTGGTAGAGGCATCAGCACGTCGTCGTCGTCGTCGTCGTCGTCGTCGTCGTCGTCGTCGTCATCACAATCGTCGCCGAAAATATCGTCGTCATCGTCGTCGTCAGGGTCAGCGACACCGGCCGGAAAACCCTAACAATACAAGCGCTTCTTTCAGTAACGTAAAGTATCCCTCTCCAGCTTCTCAGCAAAGGCCGTCTACTCCAGACGCGACTGCGCAGGCTGGTGTCTGACTGCGGGCAGATCATCGGCATATGGCAGGGGACATATCACAGAGGAGTTGCTCGGGTTTCCTCATCTCCCACGGTCCTGGGACAGGCTGGCGCAAGCCTGGCGTCAGAGAGCGTGCTGATGCAGCCGCTTGCTTCGCCGGACTCCCAAATGTGCAACAAATTCCTCTCTTTACCTTTTACCCTGACGCCATATGCCGTAAATACTCGCAGCCTGTTGCCTGGCTGGCCGATCGGGGTCTCACCAAGGAGGCCCATCCTACCGTCGGGGCGGCGAGTGAGGGGGGGGGAACTGAGAAGGAGAAGCCCTTCTCAGAAGGCGGCGGGACTTCTCAGAAGCCCTGTCGCCTTCCAAGAAGTTTGCTGCGTCTTCCGGGAAGGCTCAGAAAACTTCACGGAAGGAGGCGGAGGAGGAGGAGGCCGAGGAGGAGGAGGAGGAGGAGGAGGCGGAGGAGGAGGAGGAGGAGGAGGAGGAGGAGGAGGAGAGCAGGACGACGTCCTGCGCGGCGCCAGCCCGTCGGCAGCGGGGCCGCACCCCAGACATCCGACGTCTCGAGGACTTCGAGGCACGGGCCCTCGCCTCCCCGACCACTCCCCCCGGGGTCTGGCTCTTCATCCCACGGCGTGCCCCGACGGCCCCGAGGCCCGGCGAGGGCCCCGAGGGGCCGAAAGCGAGGAGGAACCTCCGTCTCGGTGCCTTCGAAGCGCCCGCTGTCTGGGACCCGTCGGCGCCGACGCCGACGCCGACGCCGACGCCGACGCCGACACCGACGACTCGCCAGCCCGTCGGCAGCGGGGCCGCGTGCTCGCGAGCGGACGACGTGCCGCGCTCGTCCCCCCAACAGAACACCGCGCAGACTCCGCCCGCGGGCGGCGCTCGCCCTACTCGCGCCAGCCCTTGTCGGAAACCTGGTCGGGCGAAACCTCCTCCGCCTCCTCTTCCTCATCATCATAATCATCACCATGGCCATCATCACCACTGTCATCATCATCACCACCATCATCATCATCACCATCATCATCACCATTATCGTAATCATGACTAACCCTTGGTGTTCTGCGGGGAACACTTCTCTCTACTAAGCTCGCTGGTCAAAGCGACTCGGATCCGAGGCCGAGAGGAGGACGTCCTGAACGCCTCTCGTTGGAAACCACACCCAAGCATAAGGGGAGAGAAAGGGAAGGCGAGCCGAGGCGGCTCGAAAAGGGCGGGGAGCCTGGATGACTACAGATCAGCAAAGATGTGGATAGATGAGACCGACAGCCCAACCCCTGCTAAGTCAGTACTGCGCACGCACCTCCATGACTAACACTTGGTTTTCTGCGGGGAACTCCTCTCTCTACTAAGCTCGCTGGTCAAAACGACTCGGATCCGAGGCCGAGAGGCGGACCTCCTTAACGCCCCTCGCTGGAAACCACACCCACATTAGATTCCCCAAAACAGAATCTGTCCACACCGAAAGGTATTTAGCTCGTAGAAGGCTTGGAAGGGTGCAAACGACGGCCTCATGGAAACGAGAGGGCACCAATTCACACGGGCGAGGGCGGGAGAGGTGTTTCCTGTGGCCGTCCCGAGACCTGGCGCCAGGGCACCGTAGCCAAAGGCGGCTGGTGTCAGGGGGGCAAAACATTACAAACGAGGGAATGCACAGTGAACATGGACGTACCACGATATCTACACACGTGCGAGGCATACTTTGCGCAAAGCAATGTCGGAAAACGTGATATGACATGTGCGTGGTCTGTGCTAGCGAAACTGAGTATCGCTGGGGGCCGAAGCCTGGCCGCTTCGGACATTACACGGACTAGACCCTTAGACAGAGCACTGCTACCTACCGAAATCGCGACTGCACCTATCTTGCCTGCTTTTATGTCCGAGTGGAGCCTGAAACAGAGCAAGTCTGAAATGGCCCCCCTCCCCAATGAAACGCACAAAGAAACCACTTTTGACAAAATAAACGGGCACGCTGAACCGCTGGCCTTTGACCAAAACGAAAAGGCGCCCTTCATTCACTGCCAGTGCAAAGCGGGCCTTGGCTGCACACGGCCGCGCGCCAAGATCTCCACGAATCTCTCCTCGCACTCGATCGCGTGCGACTGGAGCCACGGCGAGTGGGCTGCCCATGTAGCACTCAGGCGGGCCCCTTCTCGCACCGAACGACAGACCGATCTGACTTCCAACCTGCTCTCTTCTTGACCTCCGCTAGTGTGCGCCTGCGGGGGGACATGTCCGAGCTGGCGCCACTGTGCCTGGCCTGATAGACCACCAGGTTGAACCCCAAGCCATGCGCGACCTCCTGCACGGTGGCCGCCAGCTGGGGGTAGCTGGGCGTCCAAACCCTCTCCCCAGGTGGTCTGGACTTGAGGGCGTCCAGCATCGGGGCGATCTCGGCCCACCACGAGTGGTCCAGCTCGATGGTGGCGTCGAACTCCTTCGACTTGGAGGGCACCCCTCGACTTCGGGGCGGGGCTGGACGGTCCAGCAAGTGGCCACCCGACTCGGGGCGCGCAGGAACTCGGGCCTGAGGGCCATCAGCTGGACCGGCCGAGCGTAGGCGCTCCACGTGAGGCAGATGAAGAAGGCCATGCCGGAGCGGCGAAGGCTGCGCAGCCCATTGACCACGGCGCACCAGATCGGCCGCGCTTCTGGCAGCCGCGAGGTCGAAGGACTCAGGTTCTGCCGCCCTTTCAGAGCCCTCCAATTGCGCCGCAGCGCGCGCGGCCCCTGTTCCCCTGCCTTGGGTTGGACGTGGACCGCCCCCGCCAGGAGCTTCATGTCGCGCGCGGCGGCGACTCCTTGCCCGATGCGCTGCGCCAGGTCGCCCAAGGTCTCCAGCGGGATGTCGGTCACCCGACTGACGTTGGCAAAGGTGCTGAACTGGTGAACCTCTCGAGCGCGCTGCGCCTCGGTCCGCGGCCTCACTGCCGCGCGCCCCCCCCGAAGTCAGATGGGGCAGCTCGGGGGCCGCAGGCGACTCCAGCAGCTTCGTGATGGGGCCCTTCTTGATGCGGCGGGGCACGCGTGAGGGCGGAGGCGCTGCTAGTCGGACCTCCGCGTCCGCCTCCTCGCTCTCGGAGCTCGAAGCCTCTGCGAACCGCGGGTCAGAGTTGACGGGGGCCCGAAGCTGCCCCAGCAAGCGCCGCGCCCCGGCCTCCGAGAGATCGGGCTGGGAGGCGCTCCGAGCCAAGGCTCTCGCGCCAGCGGTCCCTTTGGCCCCCGCCACTCGGGAGCTGCGCGGCCGCGACTCGGGAGGGCCCACTGCGCTTTGAAGACGCCGCTTCCGACTGGGGCCCCCCGTCGGCGCTGCTGGTCGCCGGGGCGAGACTAACGCCCGAACTCTGAGACTCGATGTAGAAAGGTTCGGTGCATGGAACGCGGCGTGAGCCGAAACGTCTACAGTTGAAGGGGCCCACGGGGGGCTCGGGGCCTCCTTTTTTACATCGGGGACTTTCAGGGGCACGGACCTGACTGGGCACATACTGCTGAGGCTCAGGAGCTCCGCGTGGACAACGCGAGGGCTTCCTAAGTAAAATGCTCGGCAGGCCCCTCCGGCACCCAGTTTCCTTCGCATCTCCAAGGGGTCTGCCATCGTCACGGGGGGTGCGCTCGCAGCGCTGGGGGCGGCCATTATCATCCTCTCTGCTCTCGACCGAATTCAACGGATGCTAAAACGAACGGGGGGGAGCATCGGCGGGGTTCTTTTCTGACGGAATCCAGCGGACTGAAAGGTGGATGTTGCGGCTGAGACACCACGCGGCCATCCTGCGCAGGATGGCCAGAACTTTGAAATTGCGGCATCGCCACCTGCTGACTGCAAGCGCGAGCCCGAGGTTATCCGCAAAGAGGAGCCGGCGAATGTTGCGGCCAAATCTGTCGCGGCTCCCACGCAGCATCGCGCGGGCCTCGAGGACCACGATGTCCTCGGGCTCGCGGAACCTCCAGCCCCCGACCACCGCCCAGCTAGACTGCTTCGTCATGGAGCTGGACACCTCGTCGAAGCACGGGTCGGCTGTCAGCCCGTCGCGGCCCAGGCGCCCCGCCACGCCCAACGGCTCCGCGGGCGGCGAGGTCTCTCCCAGGGCGGCCGCGCGGGCCCCCGCGTGATCCTCGGCGAGGTAGCGGTCGCGCTCGCGGCAGCGACCAATGGCAGCGACCTCGCGGGCGTCGAAACAACGGGGGCAAATGCCGCACCCCGTCTCCGAGACGCCCGCGGCCACGACCAGCGGGTTCCAGTCGGACTCCCAGCGCGAGACCAGCAGCGCCATGGGCCCGGCGAAAACCCTGAGCTCGTCAGCGACCGACGGCCACAAAGCGACAGGCTGGTCGTAGTGCTTCCTGATGGAGGGGCGCACGGTGGCGAACGCCGAAAGCGTCTCTCGCCTCACCAGCCCGCAGAACGTGGCGCGGCCCAGGGCCACCTCAACCTGGCGGCCCGAAGCGCGACGCCGTCCAGCCAGAAGCAGCGAGGCGCCTCGCACCCGCCAGAAGCGCTTGGCCGTCAGCCCGGTGCGTCGGCGACGGCCGTCCAGCAGCGCGCCAAGCGCCTCAACGCCAGAGTCGGAGGTGGCGACCTCGTGCACGGCGAGGCCCCTCGCCTCGAAAGCCCCGCAGACGTCCTCCAACCTGGCTGCCGCGACGTTGCCGTCCGAGCCGAAGACCCCGATGTTGTTCACGTAGATGTAGTGACGGGCCCTCGAGGCGTCGACGCTCCGCGCAGTGGGGGCGAGCGGCCGCCCCCTGCCGCGAAGCAACTCCCCGCGCTCGAGGACCAGGCCGGCGACCTCCTCGTCGATGTCCCGCGCAAGGAACGTGCCCCAGGAGAAGCCCCTCGGCTGGCACCGAGGCATTGGGATCACCATCTCGCCAGGGCCGACGGGCCCGCCCAGCTTCTCCAGGAGCCCGATGTCGGCCGCGCGAACGGGCGGAAGCCCGAATCAGCGGGGCAGCCAGGTCGGGGTGCCCATTTGATGAAAAGCGTCCTGCACATCCGCCGCACCGCAATACAAAGAGGAAAAGTCCAGACCATCGGGAAGCTCCACCTCGACACGGCCAAGGCCCTCGGCAACCAAAAGATCGACGCGGGGCGGGGGGGCAATGCACCTGTTGGCGCGCCTCGCGTCGAAGATGAGGCGGAGCTTCCCGTTCTTCTCGCGAACAGAAAAGAGACCGGCGCGCTCGCGCCCAGGCGCCAAGGACCAACATGTCCCAGGCCTCCAGGTCGCGGACAAAACGGGCGCAGGGCGCCGGGCTGCCGGCGAGGCGAGGGCCCGCGCGGCACCGCTCAGAAGCATCATCAAAATCGCCGCTGGCAGAAAGGCCCAGCATGCGCTCTCCTGCGCCCTCCAGATAGCATCGGCCACGGTATCCGACAAACTCCGAGACGGCGGGGGCGCTGGTCCTCTTCTCGGGCAGGGGGGCGCGACCGCGCCGGCGTGGCGCGAGCGCAGTCAGACAGGCGCCCATTCTGTAGCCAGACGCCTTGTCGCAGAGCAACTACCGAAGGGCCGCTGCTGGCGGCTCGTAAAAGTCTCGAGCGCCCTCCCGCGCCTGAAGCTCCGCCAGCGCCTCTGAGTTGGTCGGGTTCTCGTCCAGCTGGGGCGCCGCCCCCCGCGCGGGCGCGTCACCGTCGCGGCCGCCGGGGCCCGACCTCCCACGGGCGTCGGGCGGTCGGCGAGCGTCGGTCTTAGCAAGCTAATCAGGCGCATTACAGCCAGCCTCAACAAGCTGTCGGATACGATCACGAGCACGGAACCGCCCGAGACGCCTACCGCCAGCAGCAGGAGCAGCTTCTCACCGAGGAAGGGCCAGCGGGATCTGCTCGAAGAGGCGAGGGCGCGCACGCGCCCGATAATCCCCCACCTTCAGCGGGCCGTGGCGTAGAGGGCCTCCTGTCCGCGACCCGTCATCCGAGTCAACCATCCTTCGGGGCGCTGGAGCCTTGACCGCCCCGTCCGCCCAGGTCCTGCGTCACCGCGTCCGCGTCGCCGCGTCCGCGCCCGCGCCCTCGTCCACCTTCAACGGTACCTTGCCCGCGTCCAGAGTTAGCGCCCTCTGCCGCAGGCAGCAGCGCGTCCGAGTACTCTCAATCTCGTTATGGCCCGTCAGCTTGTTGACGCCCCACTTGCGCAAGGCGGGCGCGATGGCGCCCCCGCAGTTGGCTTCGCCCTCGCACGCGGCAGCCATGCGCCACGAAGGAACGCCGCCGCCGGCAGAGTAGGCGTCGATCACGCCCAGCATCCCCCGCGCGATCTTATCGATGCCCGCCGACGCGCCCAAGTTGAGCTGGTCGTACTCGCCGAAGAGATTGTAGCTCTCCGTCAAGGAAATCATCTTACGATGCACTCGATCCGACTTGGAGATGCCGTTGCCACGGGCGAACTCCTGCCACCACCGCCGCGGGTCTCCGCCGCGCCGCGCCATGTGCCGAGCGAGGTGCAAAGCCCCTGGCGGGCCCTGAACCTGCACCGCGGTGATGGGCTCCTCCCAGCCCTCCTGAACGGCCTTCTTCCAGCTCTTGAACCTCTCGCCGACCTCGTCGTAGTCGACCCAGAGCGTGCGAACGTCGTCCTCCAGCGCTGGTGGTGGGTCCGAAGCCCGAGCTCGAAGCGCCGAGGGGCCTGCCGCCGCCGCCGTGCCACCGCGCCGAGCGCGTAGTCCCTGAACGAACTCCGCGCACTCAGCATTCGGCACGGCCTGGACCCGCAAGAAAGAGCCGTGCCTGTGGACGAGGCCGTCTGTCGACGTCACGAAGATGTCGCCAGCACGCGGCGTCGCCTCCATGCCCAGCGTCTCGTGGCCCTCGGCGTTCTCGGAGATGAGCCACACCCGGCCGTCGCGAGGGGCCGCGCGCTCAGGCAACACCGCCAGGTACGGCGCCACCGAATCGCGGCCGTCGAGGACTCCAGCGTCCTCCACCGCGGGAGCCTCGGAGGGAGGCGGCAGCACCGGCGTGGCGGCCCCGTCGACCGCGGCAGCAGGCTCAGCGTCACGCCGTCGGAGCCGCCGCCCCACGCCACGCAGGGGAGCCAGCTCGCTCTCCGTGGTGACGTAGTGCGTGAGGGCGGGCGGTTCCTGTCCTACTGCCCGCATCCGCGCCGCGGCCTGCTGGGCCTCCTGGCGGACGCGGGCGTCGGCAGGAGTGGTTCCGTCCTCGAACCTGTACAAACACTTGCCCTCAGGGAACGGGGGCAGGTCCCCGCCATGTCCAGGAGCATCATTCTCTTCCCCTCATCCGCCTCCATCGAGATATCCTCCTCGTAGAAGTCCCCATCTGGAGTGAGCACCCACCAGCTGGTGACTAGCCCTTCCGCGTTCTGAAGTCCAGGGCCCACGGCGACCCTCTCGTGCCACAGATCCTCCGCCCCGTACTCGATGGCCATTAAGCACCCAGGGCGGAGGCTACTCGACAACTCCTGCACCGAAGGAGGCCTTCCTGTGTCCGACAGGTGCAGTGGTCGACGTGCTGCGACGAGCGCCATCTCGCCGTCTGCAGGCCCAGCGCCCGCAAAGGAACAGCACGAAGATGAATCCCTGGCCTCCGCACAAGCCCAGCGTGGTGGTGGCGATCAGCCTGATGTCGTGCTCGTCCGTCCTACACTCGCCAGTCTCTGTCTTGAGGCGCCTCGCAACCTCCTCCAGTATGTCGGGCTGCAGGACCGCCTCCGCGCAGGTCACCTCCACGCGCGAGGGGGCGAGTGGCGCAGACCAAGGACCGCAATCAGCTGCAGGGATCGCGGGACCCGCTGTCCACTGCCGTTCAGCAGCGTCACGCAGGATGATGGTCAGAATGGCTAGCAGAGCCCCGCTCACCGACTGCATTCGGTGCCAGAACTCAGAGCCTGGATGACTACAGAGCAGCAAACATGTGGATAGTTGAGACCGACAGCCCAAACCCTGCTAAGTTATTACTGCGCACGCACCCCCAGAATCCTCCTCCTAAGCATCATCATCATCATCATCATCATCATCATCATCATCATCATCATCATCATCATCATCATCATCATCATCATCATCATCATCGCCATCATCATCATCATCATCATCATCATCATCATCATCATCATCATCATCATCATCATCATCATCATCATCATCATCATCTCCTCCTCCCCCTCCTCCCCTCCTCATCCGCCTCCTTTCGGCGGCGAGCGAGGGGGAAAAGTGATAAGGAAAAGGCCTCCTCAGCCTTCGCGAAAAGCGGCGGAGTTTCTCTCAGAAGCCCTCCTGCTTTCCGAAAGGTGTTATGCGTCCCCGGTGAAGGCTCAGAGGATTTGTCAGCAGGCTGGGGAACTTCCGAGCCTGCCTAAGCCCGAACCCTCCCGCCCCCCCCCCCGAGCTAGCCGTCGAAAGAATGTTTGGCGGCGCTGGCACCGTTCCGTGGGCCCGGCGGCCAAGCGGCGGCGCCAGAGGGGGGGGGGTGCAACGGTTTCCCCTGGGGCCGTAGGCGACCCGAGGAAGAGGAGGAGGAGGAGGAGGAGGAGGAGGAGGAGAAGGAGGAGGAGGAGGAGAGGAGGAGGAGGAGGAGGAGAAGGAGGAGGAGGGAGGAGGAGGAGGAAGAGGAGGAGGAGGAGGTGGAGGAGGGGGAGGGGGAGGGGAGGGGGAGGAGGATAGGAAGGAGGAGGAGGAGAGAGGAGGAGGAGGTGGAGGAGGAGGAGGAGGAGGAAGGGGAGGGAGGAGGAGAGGAGGATGAGGAGGAGGAGGAGGAGGAAGGGAGAGCAGGCAGGTGGAGGAGGAGGGCGAGGAGGGCGAGGGGGGAGAAGAGGAAAAAGGAGGAGGAGGAGGGAAGAGGAGGAGGAGGTGGGGGAAGGGGGAGGGGAGGTGGAAAAGGACAGGACAGGACATCCGCATAAGGGGGGCAATGTCAACAACTACGATGGCGCCGTGCGCGCGACTGGCAAAGCCCCCTGCGATCAGGTTGTGCCGCAGCCGAGACTTCTCCTTAGGGCAGGCAGGGGGCATGCCCCGAAGCTTCAAGGGGTGAGCTCCGAGGTGGCCCCGTAAGAGAGGCTCGCCACCTTGTGAGTGCGGGCCCCTGCGGGTCAGTGCAGGGGGGGGGTGGGGGCACCTGTCGGCCCTCTCGACACTGGGGGGCGCGCAGGGCGAGCAGGGCCCCCTGGCGAGGGTGGGGGGGGGCGACGACGCGACCTCTCAAAAAGGAGAAGAAGAGGGAAGCGGGAGGCCCTTGCGTTTCAAACCTTGCTCGGGGGGGGGGGGGGGGGGGCGAATTGCATTCTACCTGCGAGCAGCCGGTGTTATGTCTACCACAGCTTCTCCTCTCTCTAGGCGGCGCACTTCTCCTCCTGAGCGTGCTGGTCGTTGGTTGCCCCATGCATTGTCGCATCTGTGCCCTGATGCCCTGCAGTAGTATCCCACAGTGCCCCCTTGGTGAGCAGGTAGGGGCGAGCATACTTATAGTCACGGCATGTGGGAGGTTGGTTTTGATTCCCTCCTCCTGTACCCCAGCTGTGCCGCTGCAGACTCGAGTTAGGTGGGGCCCTTTAGGGTGCGCTCTGGTGGCCTTCGTAGTTATCTCACTTTCCAACCCTAACCCCCTGCAGTAGCGCACCTGTCGGCATTCTCAAAAATCACTTTCCGAGGCGTTGTCTGTGCGAGCTCTCTCCTGAGGGTCCTCGCGCCGAAATGTCTCCGCTAGTGATGGGCCCTCTGAATCTGCCCGCCCTGGCTGCCCAGATTCGCACTCCGAGATATGTTCGCCAATGCACCTCTTGGCGTTGCAAGTGGGCTTTCTCACGCGCGGCCGCAGAAGCTGGCCGCCACCCCCGACTTGCCTTATTTCTCGAAGATCTCGGTGTCATCAAACAGGGTATTCGTACTGTCTCAGGGCTACTATTTTTTCTGAACCTTTCTATTTCCTCTGGGTCGAGTGTCGCCTCGTTCTTCGTCTCCTTCAAGGCTACCTTCATGACGCTGCACATGTTCTCCTCGTCGTTCTCCGAGATCTTCAGCGCCAGCTCGCACCAGCTTCGCGTACAGAGGGACCTCTTCCCTGCTCTTTCCCACGCGTCCACTGGGCACCTTGCAATCCGCGCGCAGCCCTTGACTTGGTGAGCCATCAAGAAGGACGGTGGGATCAGCTCGAACAGCTCCTCTGGGCTCATTTTCTTGGGCGGCGTCGTAGAACTTGTAGCGGTTCCCCGCGATGGCGTCGTCGAGCTTCTGCGGCAGCTTGTCCGCTACGAACGCTTCCCTCTTTTTCCGGCCTTGAACTCCATGGCCCCCTCCTGTACGGGTGGAACTTCGCCTTGCGCCCGGTGTCGGGCCACTTCTCGCAGTGTTTGCCGAAGTCCCTCTTCATCTTGTCCACCCACTCGTTCATGAACGCATATTATGGGTGGCTCTCCTGCATCGTCACCTGCTGCTTCCAATCCAATTTGCACCAAAACTTCCACAGGTCGCCTCTCGAGTTGGGGCTGGGCCCTTTTCCACCGCAGCTCGTTAGGAAAGGCAAATCCGCATGAGCAGGCGCACTCTTTTTTTTAGTTGCATGTTGTCGCTCCACTTGTCCACGATGGAGGAGGAGGAGGAAGAGGAGGAGGAGGAGGAGGAGGAGGAGGAGGAGGGAGGAGGCGGAGGAGGATGGGAGGGAAGGATGAGGAAGGAGAGGAGGAGGAGGAGGAGGAGGAAGAGGAGCAGGAGGAAGAAGAGGAGGAAAAGGACGGGTCGCCTAAGCCCTTGACGAAACCCTCCAGGGGGGGGAAGTGCCGGGGTGGGGTGGGTGGGGGGGGCAACAAAACCGACCCTGTTATCCCGCCGGATAGCAGCTCCTGCAACTAGCTCAATTGAGGGAGGTCCTCAGAGGCAGTCCGCAACGAGCTGCGAGCAGCCCGTGGGGACCTCCCGCAGTACCACGCTCAACTACGGGAGGTCCCCAGAGGCCGCCAGGACTGTGGTCCTGGAAGCAGATGCCCCGACATCCCGCAAGTGAAGCCAATTGCGGGAGGCCCCCAGAGGCCGCCAGCACTGTGGTTCTGGGGGTCCATACTGAGCTCCAGTAGTGGAAGCAAATTTCGGGAGGTCCCCAGAGGCCAGCAGGATTGTGATTCTGGGAGCCTCCGGGGATTTCTCGTACATGCGCCCTCGTAACCTACTCAGAGAAACTCGCTCGCATCGCCACGCCGAATTTCGAGAAACTCCCTCGCAGCCACCCTTGCCCGGCGGCAGAGAAGTTTCCCCAAATCGGCTAGAAGCACGCAATTTTAGGAGACGCCCCTGCAAGCAAGCACCAACCGAAAACCCGAGTGCTCTGCCCGCCCACAATCAAAACTGATGGCAACGGTGCGCGAGAAGGATGCAAGGGCCCCGGACGCCCGCGCCGAACCTCCTCGAGTGGACGGGATCCGCCACCCCCCCCGAAGGTGGTCACAAAACAAAAAAAAAAAAAAAAAAAAAAAAAAAAATAACAAAAGGGGACGGACCGAAGAGGCACGGATGCCGAAATAAAAAACAAAAAAAACAAAGAGACACCCCTGGGCGAGCCTGGGGGTCACTACCGGCCGTTCGAAAAGCCCCCCTCCCCCCACCAGAAAAACCAGAGGAAAAAAAAAAAAAACGTCACAAACCGGTTCGAACCCCCCCCCGCCCCTCCCTCGGAAACCATGGGGGGGGGGTCACTACCGGTTCGACAATCCCCCCCCGCCCCCACCCCCCCCTCCCTCGAAAGCCGTGGGGGGGGTCACTACCCGGTTTCGAAAAACCAACCCCTCCCCCTCCTCCTCGAAAACCTAAAGGGGGTCCTTACCGTTTTTCGGGAAAACCCTCCCCCCCCCCCCCCCTCACCACCAGCACACGACTCCCTGTCCCTACCCACCTCCGCATCACATCCCCCACTGGTGTTCCCAGCACCACTGTCTTCACCACCGCTGTCCCCACTGGTTCCACCACCGCCCCTACTGTCCCCACCAGTGGCCCCACCACTGTCGCACTGTCCCCGCTGTCCCCAGAACTGTTCCCACCACGGCTCCACTCTCCCCACTGTCTCCACGGCCCCAACCACTGCCCGACTATCTCCACTGTCCCCACTGTCCCACTGACTCCTCCGCTGTCCCACTGAGCTGTCCAACTGTTCCCACCACTGTCCCCACTGTCCCCACCACTGTCCCCACTGTACCTCTGTCCCATTGTCCCACCGCCGTCCTGGCCACCGCCCTCACCACTGTCCCCACCACCACTGTACCCTCCACTGTCCCACTGTTTCCACCACATTCCCACTGTCCCCACACCACTGTCCCCACCACCACCGTCCCCACCACTGTCCCACTGTCCCCACTGTTCCCACCGTTGTCCCCGCTGTCCCCTACCATTGTCCCACCACGGTCCCACTCTCCCCACTTTCCCCACGGTCCCCACCACTGTCCCACTGTCCCCACTGTACCCACTACTGTTCCACTGTCCCCGCCGCTGTCCCACTGTGCTGTCCCAGCGTCCCCACTGTCCCCATCACTGTCCCACTGTCCCCACCACTTTCCCCACCGTGCTACTGTCCCACCACTGTCCTCACCACCGCCTTCACCCCTGTCCCCACCATTGCCGTCCCCACCACTGTCCCACTGTCCCCACCACTGTCCCGCTGTCCCCTCACCACTGTCCCCAGCACCACCGTCCCCACCACTGTCCGCACCCCCCCCGGTTTTCGAGGGGGGGGGTTCGAACCGGCAGTGACCCCCCTCTCTTTTCATGATGGACTGGGGGGGGGGAGGGGTTCAAACCGGTAGTGACCCCTCCCGGTTTTCTGGAGGGGGGGGGGTCGAACCGGTAGTACCCCCCCCCAGTTTTCCGCCAGTAGCGGTAGAACACGCTCTTTCAGATCTCCGGTAACTAATTCACAGTACTTCTAGTTCGCGCGCGCGGGGCGGCCCCTGGGGGTCCCTGGACGAAAAGTACCCCGGCAAGGTCCTGGGAGAAGCTCCCAGAGCGCTTCAGGAGCGCACCAACAGGGCCCCGAGACGTCCCCGAGTCCCAAGAAGGGCCAAGAGAGTCCCAAGAGGAGCCAAGAGCGCCCAAAAGGCCCTGAAGATGGTACACAAGGGTCCGAGATGCCACAAAATCGCTCCAAGACGCCCAAGATGGCCCCCAGACGCCCCAAGAGGCCTCCAAGAGCACTCTCAAGATGGCCCCAAGATGCAACAATTGTTGCTTTTCTTTAGGTTTTGGACAGAGTTTGGTATTTCCACCTTTTCGGCTTCCCGACGCCTCAACACGGCCCAAGAGGCCCCCAAGATCGCCCCAAGAGGGGCCCCAAGACGGCCCAAGAGGGCCCCCACACGGCCCAAGAGGCCTCCAAGACGGCCCAAGAGGGCCCCTAGAGCGCCCCAAGAGCGGCCCCAGAGGGGGAGCACGAAACAACATTTCGAGCCCTCGGTCCTGAGAGGCCCCCAGGAAGCCCCAACTCCTCCTCCTCCTCCTCCTCCCCCTCCTCCTCCTCCTCCTCCTCCTCCTCCTCCTCCTCCTGCTCTTCCTCCTCCTCCCCCTCCCCCCTCCCCCCTCCCCTTCCCCCCATCCGCCTCCCTCCTCCTCCTCCTCCTCCCTCCTCCTCCTCCGCCTCCGCCTCCGCCGCCGCTCCGCCTCCCCTCCTCGTCTTCCTCCTCCTCCGCCTCCCCCTCCGCCTCCTCCGCCTCTTCCTCCTCCTCCATCCTCCTCCTCCTCCTCCTCCTCCTCTCTGCGTCCTCCTCCCTCCTCCTCCTCCTCATTATCATCATCATCATCATCAGCATCATCATCTCATCATCATCATCATCATCATCATCATCATCTCATCTCATCCATCATCATCATCATCATCATCATCATCCATCATCATGCATCATCATCATCATCATCATCATCATCATCATCATCATCATCAGCATCATCATATCATCATCATCATCATCATCATCATCATCAGCATCATCATCAGCCATCATCATCCTCATCACATCATCATCATCATCATCATCATCATCTATCATCCAGATCACAGCAGCAGCATCATCATCATCATCATCAGCATCATCATCCCACCTCCCCCCCCTCCCCTCCCCTCCCCCTTCCTCCTCCTCCTCATCCTCCTCCTCCGCCTCCTCCTCCTTCTCCTCCTCCTCCTCTGCCTCTTCCTCCTCATCCTCCCATCATTACTACTGGTTGCCTTCGTATGCTTCTTAGTCTTCCTCCTCCTCCTCCTCCTCTTCCTCCTCGTCGTCCTCGTCCTCGTCCTCCTCTTCCTGCTCCTCCTCCGCCTCCTCTTCCGCGTCCGCTCTTCCTCCTCCTCCTCCTCCTCCTCCTCCTGCTCCTTCCTCCTCATCCCCTTCCCCCTTCCCTCCCCCTTTTCCCCCCCTTCCCCCTCCTGCCTCACCTC
>CAUYUJ010019241.1:90000-95000 GCA_963575745.1 Prorocentrum cordatum | reverse complement strand
CCCTACCTGCAGGTATCAAAAGTTGTGGAGCCCCCGTTTAAGACGCAGTGTTGCTTGCAGGTTAGACTTCCTCATGCGGCGTTGAAGCAAGAGATGTCAAAAACCAGTGCGACCCAGAGATGTTCATGAATGTGAAGGCCCACGCCTGCCGTGGGAACATCATTTTAAGATCGAGCTTGGCGAATGGAGTTCGCCGTCGAGTCGGGAAGCGCCACTGATCCCTCATGTGCTTACCCATCTCTCTGATGAGCTTACCTCGTCCTACCTACTGTGGTCTGGCACTGTGGAGCGAATGAAGGTGTCTACCATGGTGGGGGAGGAGGGCAGTCGTCATGGAGGTCGGGGGGATTTCGTCAGTTTCCGCCCTTCCTCTCTTACTGACCATGCACAGCGTAGTGGATGTGTCGCGCAACCTTTGCTTACATTCTGGTCGACCGTGTCTCAGAAGTTGTACGAGCTCCGAGTGGCCATCGAGAAAGGCTATGCGGCCATGCAGGCAGCTATTTCCCAGCAGCTGGGAGAGAAGGCGCAGAATGTACAGCGGCATTGCGAATGCCTTCCTGCTGACCAGCTGCCGCACCAGTGGCAAGCTCAGTCGCTAGATTTGAACCCTTGGATCTCTGTCGATGTCAGGACTTGATCGATCGGCGCACTTGTACCCTCTCGAATGCCTGGCAATCCGCGCGCGCGGCGTCAGCTAAGGCGATCCAGGAATGGCTTTTAAAGGCGTTGCCAGAGAGTGCTTCCAAAGCCTACAGATGGCTTAAAAGAGATGGGCAGGAAGGTTTGGAATTCTGTCTCGCTCCTGAAGGGGTGCTCCAGCTCCCCCAGGAAATGATGGTGTTTCGTGAAAAGCTCTGGGGTGGTTTTTAGAGTGCCAGCCCCATCCAGATTACTCAGCTTTGCGAGGCGCTGGACGATCTTCGCGTTGCGGCCCTTGAGTTTCAGCCCGAACTCCCCGAGATTGAGCCCAAAGACCTGTTTGCGGCTGCCAATATGTCGTCCCCTGGCACTGCTGTTGCTGACGGGTGGGGACCCAAAGAGTTCCTGGACCTGGACCGTGGGGCCGTGGATGCTCCCATCGGGCTTTTGAATGGGTGCGAGGCTAACATGATGTGGCCTGCCCAATGTCTCCTGGGGATCATATGTATCCTCCCTAAGAGCCGCGCTGATGAAAGACCTGTGTGTAAGTGCCCCGCCCCCTACCGCGTTTATTGTAAAATCCGACGTGATGGCCTGGCCTCCTGGAGTCAGCAGCGCGTGGATTTTGGGGATGACGCCATCAAAGGCAGCTCCGCCCTTCAGGCTGCGTTTCGCCGACAGCTGTCCCGCGAGCTGGCTGCCGTTGAGGGCGTCTCCAATGTGGCTGTCCATTGTGATCTGAAGAAATCGTTTTGGCACTGTGGTTCCCGCTAAGCTCGTGCGCCTCGCGCGCGCGCTTCGCTTTCCGCCGCGTGTGTTGCGCATGGGCCTGTTGGTCCACGCCGCACCCAGGGTCCTCGAGAGCAACGGGTTCAGCTCCCAGGTGATCCCTGCGGGTATTGGTGCCCCCCCCCATGGGCGCATGCAGAGTATGTCCTGGGTCCACGTCTACCTCTACCAGATGTTGTTTGACCTGCACGACAGGTATTCCTTTGGCGAACCCAGGGCGACGACGCGTTCCTATGTGGACGATCTGTCCCATACCTGCCAGGGAGACCGGCGCCGGATCGCGGCTGCTGCCGTGCAGCTCGGGCAGGCGATCCGAGCGGCCGAGCTGGCCCTCTCGGCCAACTCGGCCACCATTTCCAACCCGCGTTCCCTGGGTCACATGGTGGCCAGAGAGATGAAGGCTGCTGGCCTCCATGTGCGCGTCGACGATGTTGTCCGTGACTTAGGCGCGGCTACCGCTGCTGGGAGGAGGAGCTCTATTGCCATTGTCAGGAATCGAAGGAGGAAGGCGGCAGCAAAGTGCAGGAAAGTTAAGCATCTCGCGAGATTGGTCAAGCAATCCGCCAAGCTCTATAAGCCAGGCGTGCTCGCCGTATGCGCCTGGGGGCCACGCAGCCGCTGGTCTTTCAAGTGCGCAAGTGCAGAGTGGGCGAGGCCAAGCTGCTGTCTGCTCTGGCCACTGGCACGCAGGTGCGTGCACAACCACGATTTTGAATATCTTGGGCGATGAGCAGGGTGACCCTATTGTTAGGCTCCGTCGTGAACAGCTCTCGGGGTTTATGTGTCCCTGGAGGACCTTGAATGACCAGGATACGTTTCGTTTTTCTCGGCTTTGGAGCGATCGCTTTGATGGGTTCACGTCTATTCCCAGGAATCAGGTCTGGAAACGTGTCCGAGGCCATGCGTCGTCGACGGTTGCCGTTTTGCTCGGCCTGGGATGGTACCCTGAATCCCCCGCTCATTGGTATGAACCTCTTGGAGAGAGTCTTGATATTGGTGCCCTTTATGTTCCTGTTTCTCTTCGGCGAGCGCTGCGGGACACCTGTCGTGAGATCGTCTGGGCCCAGGCTGCCAAGCATTATTTTGGTCATGGGACGGCAGCTGGGGTTGATTTCGCTGTCCTGAAAAGCGAGCTCTCCAGGCTTAGTAAGGACCTCGACCACGAGGGTCAGGCGCTGCTTTGGACTCTCTGTTCTCCAGGAGGAAGGATATATTACTAGTGCTAATGGTATTTGCCCAAGGTGTGGAGATGCCCTGGGGACCCCTTACCACAAGTTTTGGGAATGTCCTGCTAATGCTGCCATCCCCGACCCCATCATTGAGCGTACTGCTCATCTTTGTGAACGGGCTGTACGAAAGGTCGACTGTCCAGCACTTTGGTGCCGCGGGCGTATGCCGCTTGTTAGGACGACTGGCCATCTCCCGATCGCTGTTGAGTCTTGCATCGGGTGAGGATCGTTCGATGGGCTGCCTGTCCGTGAAGGGGGCGTTTGGGTCATCGACGGGCCTGGAGGGAGACATGCTAAGGATGACAGGCTAAGGCGGTGCGGCTGGGCCTGTTGTCGCTTAGGTGTTACTCTAGACTCTATTGATGGGGCGCTGGAGGAGCTCTAGGGGCCGTGAACAAGCCAGCCCTCGGGCTGAACTTCTTGCTCTGGTTTATCTATGTAAGCATACTGTTGGACGTATTCTGTTTTTTGTTGATTCTCTACCCGTGATCCGAGCCTTTTGGCGTCCGCGGGGGTGTCTGGCTAAGTCTGATGTGCTCAACCTGTGGGTTCGTCTGTGGGCTGCCGTGGACGCCAGAGGAAGTGGAGACATCGACCTCAGATGGACTAAGAGTCACCCCACGGGCCCCCAGGTCAGCTCTTTGCGCTCAACGTCGATCGAACGGCTCCCCAACGGAGCCGCAGACGCCTGTGCGGGGGAGATGGCTGAAAGAGCAGCTATCCCACCCCCAGACCTTGCGGCCATCACCTTTGAGCAAGATAAAGTTTCCCAGCTTGTTGTTCGGAGGCTCCTCGCCATTCAGCGTGAAGTTGTTATGCAATGCCCGTGTGAGCGCAATCGTCCCACGCGTGTTGGACACGAGCACGTGCGAGCGCGCATGCACGCCACCAATGCTCAGATCCGCTTGGATCGGTTGATGGAGCAAGGCCACTCCCCCGTTCCAAGGCGGACGCTTTTTCGTTGTAGTAGATGCGTTTCTCCCTGAGGGGGCCCTCTCCGCGTTCTGGCCTGGGCCCTGTCGTGATGAGCGTTTCGCCCGTTTCCGTGTGGCGCGAGAGGGCGAGAATCCTGGTGCGGAGGGTCCTGGGTCCGCCCCGCGTGTGGCCGCGGGGCACCCTCTGGCCATCCAGTGCCATGAGACCCATTCCTTGTCCGAGCTGGACGGGGTGCTGGTGTGCACTGATTGTGGGGGTTTTGCAGTGGTGAATGCTCGGGATTTGAAGAAGAAGTGTGAGCCACCGACCCAGAAAAGGTTGGAGACTCTCAGCAGATTGGAAAGAGGGCTCCCGGCCGCCAAAGTCGGGCATGGCGTTCCCTCGGTGATGTGGTGTGGGCGGCCAGGCTGGCACCTGGGAGCCGCGCTCTCGCCATAGCGCCATAGCTCCTGCTCCTCCTCCTGCTCATGCTCCTGCTCCTCCTCCCGTTCCTAGTTACTCCCCCTCCTCGTCCTCCTCCTCCTCCTCCTCCTCCTCCTCCTCTGCCTCCTGCTCCTCCTCCTCCTCCTCCTCCTCCTCCTCCTCCTCCTCCTCTTCCTGCTCCTGCTCCTGCTCCTGCTCCTGCTCCTGCTCCTGCTCCTGACTCCTGCTCCTCTCCTGCTCCTGCTCCTGCTCCTCCTCATCCTGCTCCCCGACTCCTGCTCCTCCTCTTCCTCCTCCTCCTCCTCTCCCTCCTCCGCCTCTCATCCTCATGCTCCTCCTCCTCCCTCCGCCTCTGACTTCCTCCCTCCTCCCTTCCTCTCCCCGCCTGTGTCATCCTCCCGTCCTCCCTTCCTCGGTCCTCCCGTCCTCCGTCCTCCTCCCTCCGTCCTCCGTCCTACTCCCTCCTCCTTCCTCCTCGTCCTCTTCGTCCCTGCTTCCTCCTCCTCCCCGCCTCATCCTCCCTCCTCCTCCTCCTCATCCTCCTCTACCTCCTTATCCTCCTCTTCATCCTCCTCCCCTCTTCCTCCTCCTCTCCTCTCCTCTTCCTACTCCTCCTCCTGCGGCTCTCCTCCTCTCTTCCGCCCCCTCCTCCTCCCTACTCCCCTGCCCCCATTTCCCCTCCTCCCCCCCCTCACACTCCTCCCCCATTCCCCTCCTCCCCCCCCATCCCCTCCTCCCCTCTCCCCCCATTTTCCCCTCCCTCCCCCCCCCCCCAGTTCCCCCTATCCCAGACCTACCTTCCCCTGATGACTCTGGATGGGAAAATATTCGCCCCCCCCCCCCGCGCGTAACTGTTTTACGCACAAGTTTCCCCGGAGTTGGGTTTTCGCTTGCATTGTTTCCCAAAATGCTACTCTCGCTGAGGCGCCGGCCTCATTTTCGGGCCCCGCTCGTTCCGAATCGTGCTCCCGCTGCAGCGCT
>CAUYUJ010019241.1:72500-85000 GCA_963575745.1 Prorocentrum cordatum | reverse complement strand
CCGCAAACCCATAGTAGACCTTGCAACCCTTGGGGAGCTGCAAACTGCGAAATTGTCGCATGTGTTGGAGGTGCGCGAAGTCAAACTAAACACATCACCAATGGTGAATTGCGAGTTGCAAAACCGTCGTCGATTTCGAAGGCTGCTGGGGGGACCCACGACTGTGACGTCCCCGGCAAGTTCAGATTCGTTTCGCCGTCTCTGGGGGGTGCGAACTTCGGAGTTGTTGTTGTTTCTTATCGTGGACGGCTTGGGGAACCAACATAGGGGACGTTTTACGCAGATGCACACTCGGCCTCACCATCCTGAGGGGGGGGGCGCGGATTGCAAAAATGTTGTCGGTTTCGAGAATTCTCGCGGGGTCCTACACACTGACGTCCTACGCAAATTCACATCAGACCTCGCCATCCATGGATGGCTGCGCATTGCGAACACGTCGCCGTTTTCGAAGGCACCTGGGGGGTCTGGCGCACTGACATCCCACGCAGATTCAGGCCAAATGTCTCTATCCCTGGGAGGGCTGCGAATTGCGAAGCGGTCGCCGGTTTGGGATATAGTTACGGGGGGGTCCAACGCGCTGACGTCCTACGCGAATTCTGATTCGATCTCACTATCGTTGGGGGGTTGAAGTGCGAAACTGCCTCCACGTTCCAGGGTTGGTGGTGGGGTCCAGCGCACTGACGTCGCACGCTGATTTAAATCAAACATGATCATCCATGGGGGGCTGCGAATGACGAAACACGTCGCCACCTTCCAAAGCTATGGGGGGGTCCGGCGCAGTGACATCCTACGCAAATTCAAGTCAAACCTCACCATCCCAGGGGGACTGTGGACAGCGATCGTGTCGACACTTTCGGAAGCTGCTGCGGGATCCAGAGTAGCGACGTCCCACGCGGACTGACACTAGCATCCATTTCCTTTCCAGTGGGCCGCCCGACGACCTGGCGGCGCGCCTGTGGGCGTTTAGCTCCGTAGAACGTGCAGGAAGGAAGCGAAGAAACTCCAGGGCGAGCTCCGCTCGCTCGCTTCATCCATCAGCTATGAGCAGCTGATCCTCTGGACCGGCAGAGCGACATGGCGCGGGCCGCGTTGCTTGTCCAGCGCGCCACTGAAAAATGATCGCCGCCGTCCTTCCTCATCCTGTTGTGATCGTTTTTTTCCTCTCTCCACCGTCTCACTGCTGCTGTCGCGTTACTTGTTCGGCCCATCGTCCGTGCCACCCCTTCGTTCCCACTCCCAATTCCTCTTGAAGCTTGGGGCCTCAGTCCTCGTCCTTTTGTTGTTGTCCTGTGAGTCGTGCAGCGGGCGCTTCCCATTTAGCTTGCGCAACCAATGTCAGATGTGTGTTGCCATCAGTCATACGATTTTGGACAAACTCCACTTGTCCTGTATAAGTACCGTTTTCTGTTCATCATCCTCCTCCTCCCCCTCCTCCTCCTCGTCCTCATCTTCCTCCCTTTCGTCCTCTTCCTCATGTTCCTCCTCTTCTTCCTCCTCCTCCTCTACCCCCTCTGATACAAATATCATCCCCCTCTCGTCCTCCTCTGTCTCTTACCCCCCTGAAAGGGGTTGGGTGGCAGTTGGGGGCGAAGACGGAATGCTGAATCCTCGGGTGGGGAAGGGGGGAATAGGGTGACCACCTCAAGAAAAAGGGGGACATCGACCAGGAAACGGCGAAACTTGTGTATGGTGTGAATATGAGTACATATAAAACAGATTTATGTACACATGTAGAACTGTATGTAATTATGTATGTTTGTATGCATGTATGTATGTATAGGTACATATATAAATATATACATATATATATGTACATATAGTACCACGCAACTGCGGATCAGAGTGACCTGGCTTTCGGGACAATTGGGACAGGACGCTGGCCTCAGCTTTGGTGGGGCCAGAGCAGAGCCTGCCCTCGGAGCGGGCCATGGCCACTGGGCATGCTTCGCCAATCAGCAGGGCGGCCATCACAGCATAACGCCCGAAAGGTTCACATAACCAAATTCATCGGGAAACACAACAACGCAGGCAACAACTCCGTCACGGCCTTCCTGCCGCCGAAGCGCCGGCGGGCCTAAACATCTCCTTGGCCAGGAATTGTACACCTGGCCTCGCGCAACTTCGGATGTCAGAGTACAGATTGTGGCTTTAAACCGGACGCCCACAAGGCGTGGGGCATGTCCTCCAGCCTTCAGTCCCCGCTTTCGGGTGGCGTCAACAGGGATGGCACGAGGACGACATGGGGGCCGCCCCGCGCGGTCAGCCTTCAGGCAGTCAAAGGCCAAACCAGCTTCGAGAGTGACAGCAAGGAGGCGCCGCAGCACGCGAGAAGTTGTACTGTCAATCTCGTTTACACAATCAGCAGAAATCTTGGAGAGGAGTCTCGAAGACCGCGGATTTCCCAGCAAAATAACCAACACCATACTTCAAGAACAGATCATCCCCCGAATCCTCCACAACAGCGCGCAGAGGCCTACGACACGCAGCCAAGTCAAGTTGTTACGATATGCCTGGACTGGAAGCGTGGTTGAGTTTGCCTGGAAGAGAAGCGCGACTGAATCAACGCACGAAATTAGAACCTCGAGAAGGCGCCGGCGACGACGACGCCAGCGACGACGAGGTCCAGCGATCAGAACGCGAGACGGCCAAAACGTCAGAACCCAGAGGAGCAGTTCAGTAAAGTTCTAGAAGGAGTCGCCTGGGGAAAAGAATGGAAGGAACCTTCTGAGTAGTTATGGAAGGAGCGCCGGAGTAGAATTCTAGAGGGCGCCTGCCCCCCCTGTCGCGCCTGCTCCGCGCCCCTGCGTAAGTCGTCCTCGGCGTCCCACGCTGCCCTCAATTACATGTGTACAGTGGTCCGACAGTATCCGTGCCAAACACATTATCTCCCATCGAATTCGCAGAGGATCCGTCCAACAGGCATCGGATCCGCATAGGATCCGTAGCGGATCCGCACCAAGATCCGACGGCCGAGGCGAGGTTGACACTCCCGAGCGGGGACCCTCGTCAACGTCTGCGGGGGCCCCCGCATTCGTCTTCGGGCGCCCGACGCTGCGCCCATCGCCCGCGACCTGCATCCTCCTCCTCCTCCTCCTCCTCCGCCTGCTCTTCCTCCTTCTCCTCCTCCTCCTCCTCCTCCTTCTTGTCTTCCTCCTCCTCCTCCTCCTTCTCCTCCCCTTTCTCTCCGCTGGCTGGGCTGGGCCGACGGCCCCTGATCTGGCTGGACCGACAGTCTGGTGCCTCCGTGCGATTTGAAACTTGTGGCCAAATTCTCAAATCGTACCAACTTACCTGACTGTCTGTAGAATGGGCATTGGTCTAAAGAGCCTCGACCCGTCCATCACGGGTGTCGATGAGATCCAGATGCGAACCTACAGATCCGACATCGAGGAGGCCCTGGACACATACAATCGGCCTCGTCTGACGCCCCGAGCGAGGGGGAGATTAGAGTATAAGCCGCAGCAGGGCCCAATGTATGAGTGAACATCATAATGAACACGTGCAGCTCAGATTGTGGTTTCGACTGAGCCGTCGTTGGATGGATGCCTGTCAGCCTAGCATCGCATTTGACTTCGAAGTCGCAAGCGCTTTCCTCATCGAGACGAGCGACCGACCAATCACAACGACGTAATCGCTGGTCTGTAGCATACTTCCCGCGTGAACCATCCAATCCGTATTCTCCTCCTCTCACCACATCCCTGCCAGAGGACAGACTCCGAGACTGCGCAATAATGCGCGGTGGGGGGAGAGAAGGCACAGCAACAGCAAGCGGCGGAAAGTTTCGTTTCCATCAGAAGCGGAGCGCTGATGCCCATCACGCAAGGCGAGGTCAACGTCTTCATTAGACTCCCACACGTGCGGGAACCAACCTGGTCGTTACACGAGCAGCACAAAGCTCGGTGAGCGGCTTCTCCTCCTCGACCCCACATGGCGGGCAAAGGCCGACGGCAAAATATCTGGCATCCTGCAATCTGGCTGATGGCAAAGACCCGTCAACTACAAGGCAACACAAGAGGGTTGCCTCCGAGTGTCTCCAACATGTTTTTCACATTGAATCGATTTCACTCTCGGTCTCACGATCGACCTTACAATCGTCCTCACTATCGATTCCACTCTCGATCTCATTATCGATCTCAAGATCTGAAGCATTGATTTTCAAATCGTCCACTGATTGGGTAAATAACCATTCAATTGTAATGTATTCAGATTGTAACCTTTTAAGTCGTTCAATTCAAATCGTTCGATTCAGATTCGTATTGGGACAACCACTGATTGGGATAACCACTGATTTCCGAATCGTTCAATTCACATTGTAATTCTTTATATAAAAAAAGGACAACAAACAAAAAACTACAAGAAACTCGTGCAGCCCCCGAGACACTTCTGGGACCAGGTCCTCCCTCTCGAGGCCGGCGCGCCACACAAAAACATGGCAAGAAACCTTGGGCCAAGGCATGCGCTGGCGGGTCCCGCGCCTGGCAACGGAGAGCTGGAAGGGGAGGAGGAGTAGGAGGAGGAGGAGGAGGAGGAGGAGGAGGAGGAGGGGGCGAGTTGTGGGTGTCTAGGGTGTTGGGCCCAAGGTGTTCGGGTGACCGTGCCCGGTTGTTAGGGTAAGGGTGTGAAGTTTAGAATGTGAGGTTTTGGGCACGATCTTCAAGACATGGCTCGCCAAGTGGGGCGGGGGGACCAGGAGGCGGCGGAATCGGAACCCCACGGCAGGTCCAGGAAACTCCGACCAGTAGCTGCGGCGGCTCCCGCGTGCCCGGCAACGGAGAGCCGGAAGGAGACGGCGCGATCTTCGATGCACGGCTCGCCAGGTGGGGCGGACCAGGAGGCGGCGGAATCGGAACACCATTCTGCAGGAAGTGGAGTGCCCCCAAGGCTCATGCAACACCGAGAAGTAGAGGCTGCGCTGCTGCCGCAGCCAGAATTGTAAGCCTTTAGGGGCCCGCACCAGCCGCTTCCCAGGCCGTCCTGGGGCGTCGGCTGGCTTCAGAGATCTCTACGTGCACTTCTTCTTACCAGCAGTCGCCATTACGCACATCGATCCTTGACCCAAGGCACAAACTTGACGCAAATGTTGTGCTGAGATCCCGTGCAAAGCTGAGATCCTTCTCCTCAAACGTCGTGCTGAGATCCCGTGCAAGCTGAGCATTCGAGGCCACAACTGCCGAATCGGCAGACACAATCGGATCAGTCGTGGGCTGCACATCGACAAAAATCAGAGGCAGCATCAGGCAAGGACGATAACATATGTTTGCGCGCACCTTGGATACTAATGAACAAGATCGTCGACACAGGATCGAATATGCATGGCAAGCAACCACCGATGAGCACGAGGGAGTACACAATGCAAATACGCTTCCGCCCACGGCATTGACACTGTACACCCGACGATAATCGAATGGCCCGTGGGGATCACCTCCGAGATGCGGACAATAGTGAGGGGGCAGCTGGGTCGTCGGCAGTCTGCGAAGCTCTGAAGAAGCCCGCCGCAGGCGCCACTTGTTTCGTCCAAGGAACGTGAGTGGGCCGCGGGTGGGTCGCGGGGAGGGTCACGGGATGGTCGCGGGGTGGTTGCGGGGTGGGTGTCGGGTGGGTCGCGAACGAGGACGACGACAACAGCGCAACAACGCAACGCAATAACGCAACAACAATCCGCACCGCAGAATCCCACTTCGCCCACGTACCTGGGGCAGTGACTGACTGTTCGGCCACCTCGCTCTGAGATGTGTGTATATATATATATACACATATATATATATGAATGAGGAATCCGAACGGTCATTCACTGTCCCTGGCCGCGTGGCTGAAGTGAGGTTCCGCAGTGCGGATTGTTGATGCGTTGTTTGTTGTCGTCGTCCCACCCGCGACCCGGCCAGCGACCCACCCGCGACCCACCCGCAACCCAACCGCGGCCCACCCGCGGCCCACCCGCGACCCACCCCGCGACCCATCCACACTGTTTTCACGAAACAGTCGGCACCTGCGGCGGGCTCGTTGTATAATTATTGAAAGTTAAGCGCCTGCGGCGGGTCTCTGAGCCTTGCAGACTGCCGACCTCCCCGCCAGCCCCTCACTCTAATCCGCAACTGCGGGGCGCTACGGTATAGCATATATACGTGTGTATATATATACTAGAACCATCGCGCGCGCTTCGCGCGCGCTCAGGTTCTAGCCCAGGCCGGGGGGGCGCTGGACGATCTTGGACAATGCTATCAAGCACAGGCGCGCGACGGCATCTGAGGAGCTTCTGGGGTGTTCCGCATGCTTCGTCAACTGGCTGTTGGAGGCACCTCTTGGGTGCCTCTTGGGGGGGCGTCTGAGGGTCCCTTAGGGGCATCGGTTCTGCAATCTGAAGCCGTCATTGGCCGTCTTGGCTGCGTGGAGGCCCGACTTGAGGTCGAGGGCAAACCGGTGCTATTTTAAAACCTCTTGGACGTCTCCTAGGGGCCTTTTGGGCCCTTGGGAAGCTTTTGGGGTCATCTTGCGGCCTCCTGTGGGTCTTTTGGGGGGAACGCTCTGGGTCGCATTCGCCTTCTTGGGCCTCTCTCGGGGCTCTTGGGGCCCTCTCGGGCCGTCTTGGGCGCCTCAAGCACCGTCTTGGGGCCCTCGCGGGCCGTCTTGGGGCCCTCTTGGAGGCCTCTTCCTCTATATTGGAGCGGTATTGGAAGCCTCTTGGGCCGTCTTGGAGCATCGGGATGCCAAAAGGCAGAAAAAAAACAAAACCCGTCAAAGCCCAATCGTAAAACAATGAGTTGTGCCTCTTGGGGCCACCTTGGGAGATCTCTTGGAACCTCGTCGGCCCTCTTGGGAGCTTCTTGGGGGCCTCTTGGATCCGATTGGGGGCCTCTTGGGACTTCCCGAGAACCTCTCGGGGTAGAAAGCTCGGATTCTCAGTTCGTGTTTCCCTTCTTGCGCCTCTCTTGGGGCCGTCTTGGGGCCCTCTCGGGCCTTCCTGGACGCCTCAGGCACCGCCTTGGGGCCCTCGTGGGCCGCCCAGGGCCCTCTTGGAAGCCTCTTCGGCTATCTTGGAGCTGTCTTGGAGGCCTCTTCCTCCTCCTCGTCCCCCTCCTCCTCCTCCCACTCCAGCTCCCTCTCCTCCTGATCTTCCTCCTCCTCCTCCTGCAGCGTGCCCCGGAAGGCTCCCGCCGGAAAATGCTGTGCACAAGTGCTGTCACTGCTCCCGCTACAGTGCCCTGGGTGGTGGCTCAGAGGCCTCATGGGTGTTGGTTTGGATCTCGTGGTTGGCCTGTCGGGGACGTCGTGAAGGCAGTTTCGCAGTTGTGGGGCCTCCTCGGGGATGTTTTGTGGCCTCTTTAGGCCTCGTTTGGGCCTCCTGGGTGCCTCTTGGGGGCCTCCTGGGGCCTCTTGGGGGCTTCTTTGGGCCTCCTGGGGCACTCTTCAAGCGGGAGGGTCGAATTTTGGAGTCGTGGTCCCCCTCTTGGGCGCATCTTGGGGCCGTTTTGGGGCTCTGTTGGGCTGTCTTGGGCGACTCTGGGGCCGTCTTGGGGCCCTCTTGGGCCGTCTTGGGGCGCTCTTGGGGGCCTGTTGAGCCGTCTTGGAACGTCGGACAACCGAAAAGGCTGGAAGGCCAAAATCGTTCGAAAACCTTCGTAAAATGTACGATTTCGGCCTCTTGAAGCGCTTTAGAGAGGCGTCTTGAAGCGTCGTGGAGTGCCTTGGGGGGCCTCTCGGGCCTTCTTGGGCCTATCTTGGGCGTCCTGGAGCGGTCTTTCGGCGACACGGGGCCCTCTTGGGCCGTCTTGGGAGCCTCTGGAGGCCCTCCTGGACTATTTTGGACCTTCCCGGCCGCCCCGTCCTCCCACGGGGGGTCGGAGGCGGCGGCCTCGGAGGCCCTGGAACGCCGAAACACTATAAAACACAGGGAAAATGAGCCCCGGAGCCCCCATGGAGGGCGCAGGCACACTCCTGGCGGCCTCGCCCCCGTAATCTGGGTATGTATATATATATATATATATATATATATATATATATATACACAGTGTGGTGGGGATCAGCGGTCTAAATCTCACGCAGACGATAAGACGATAAGACGATAAGACGACATAAGACGATATGCCGATAAGACGGTAAGACGATAAAGGGGCAACATACGATAAGACGATAAGACGATAAGACGATATAGGGCCACACCAGACGATAAGACGATAAGACGATAAAACCAGCTTATTGTCTTATCGTCTCATCGTCTGATGACGGTGACAACGACGACCACGAGGACGCTGATGATGGTGATGGTACCGCTGATGGTGATAGTGACGCTCATGGCGATGAAAATCATAAATGGTGATGGTTGTGATGATGGTGATGGCGGCGATTGTTGATGGTGATGCTTGTGATGATGGCGAGGATGGTGATGGACGAAGATCATGGTGCACATGGGTGTTATGGCAGTGGTGATGGTGAGGGTGCTGGTGAAAAAACTTGATGATGGAAATTGCGATTTGAACCTGCGTTTCAATGATTTTGGAAGCATTGAAACATATGCCGTACATCGTTGATGGTACGCCTGTGTATATACATGGTGCGCGGGTCTCAAGCGGAAGTGGCCTGACCACCTTAGCTCAGGGCATCTTGGAAACCAAGATTGCGAGGACGTCTCGGGCGAAAGTGGCCTGAACACCATGGGGCAGGGAACCTTCGAGGTCAGACGTGCGAGGATGTCTCGGGCGAAAGTGGCCTGAGCACCTCAGCTCAACGCGTCTCGGAATTTAGAGTTGCGAGTATGTCGCAAGCGAAAGTGGCCGGACTACCATAGGGCAGGGCACCTCCGAAGTCAGCGTTGCGAGGATGTCTCAGGCGAGAGTGGCCTGACCATCTCAGCTCAAGGCGTGTCGGGACCCAGAGTCGCGAGGATGTCAAAACCGAAAGTGGCCGGACCGCCAGGGGGAAGGACATCTCGGAATCCAGAGTTGCGAGGATGTTTCAGGCGAAGGTGCCCAAATCACCTCCAGTCAAAGCACTTCGGATCCCAGAGTGCCGAGGATGTCTCACGCGAAACGGGCGAGAACCCTTCGAGAACTGCATCTTGGAACCCGGAGTGGTGAGGATATCCAAGGCGAGACTGCCCAGATCATCACAGGTCGGGGCACATGTGAGCCCACACTGTCGAGGATGTCTTACGCGAAACGGGCGTCCTCCTCCTCCTCCTCTTCCTCCTCTTCATCCTATTCCTCCTCCAATGCTGAGCCCTCCAATGCTGAGCCCTGCGAAGTTTCAACAGGGAGCCCCCCATGCTTCGACAAGAACCCTGCGAGGTTTCAACGGGGCGTCCTCCAATGCTGACCCCATGAGCCAACAGATTTCAACAAGGAACCCTGCGAGGTTTCAACCAGGGGCATTTTCTGGCGCTGCCCTGAGTGCCAGGACAGCCAGAAAAAGTTAGCCAGCGTGGTGCAAACAATCTACGTGGGCCAGTGCACGTGGTGCCATCTATGTGGTGCATTCTGCGTGGTGCAGTCCATGTGGTGCAATCTATGTGGTTCAATATATGTGGGGCCGTCGATGTGTTGTAACCTATGTGGTGCAAGCTAAGTGGTGCAATCTCTTGGACTCTTGGAGATACTTGCATGTACATGTACAATGCTCTGCCCCCCGAGGCATCCCCCAATGTTGAGCGCTCTGAGGTTTCCACCACAATACGTCCTCCACTGCTGAGCCCTGCGAGGTTTCAACAGGCATTTCTCCAATGCTGCCAACTGCCCCAGCGCCAACTGCAGATCAGCTCCCGACGATACGGCGATACGGCGATAAGACGATAAGACGGTAAGACGCTATATGCATGCCCCTATATCGTCTTATCGTCTTATCGTCTTATCGTCTGGCGATGCCTTATATCGCTTTATCGTCTTATCGTCTTATTGTCTTATATCGTCTTATCGTCTTATTGTCTTATCGTCTGGCTTTGAAATAACGACCCCTGTTTCCCACCACCATGTATATATATATATATATGGCCAATCGATCGGCGATGTGCCCACGAAAGCGACACCGCACGGTCCTGGGTGGGGCGGGCTATCGGGCTTTCTTGGCGATGAGTGGGCGATCGGGCGTCGATGCGTCCCCCCCCCGAGCCTATCCCCCCTTAGCGCTGCTCCTCAAGGGAGGGAGGGGGCAGCGGCGAGAGAAGGCTCACGCCGTCGGCGTCATGTGCAGGCAGAGGCTGAGGCCAGCCACCTCGCCTTCATCGTTCATCCCGTAGCTGGCCATGGTGCGGCCGTCCTCCATCGGGCAGCCAGACATCAGCAGCCTCTGCTGCCCCGTGGGCGTGCCGCACGCCTCCTGAATCCTGCCCTTCACCTCGGAGACCCTGCTCTGACTCGTCACGCTGATCGTCAGCAGCTCGAGGGTCCCTCCGGAATTCCCCAAATCCCAGAAGAATGCGCCCTTGCCGTCTTCTCGGGTCGGGCGAAAGGGGGGGATAGCAAAGGGGGGGGTTGAGAATCAGCTCGCGTAGCTGATTTTCCCGGCGCCTCCTGGCGCCCGAGGCGGCTATGTATCGCGAGGCATGGGCCCCTCGGTGGGGCCGAAACCAGCTGCATGCAGCAAATTTCGTAACCCCCCCTTTCCCAATCCCCCCCCCTCTCGTCCGGCCCGATCTTCGGCCTGGGGGCTGAACACCTTCACGCTGATGGTGGCGGGCATCCGACGGGAGAGCCAAGGCGCGCCGCGAAGCGCAAAAAGGACGGGGTCTGGCCGGTGGCCTGCCGCCTCCGAACTTGAGCCAAAATGGCTAAGGAATGCTCCTGCACCTCGGAGGCGACGACAGGGGCGAATAGCCCAAGGGCGGGCATTACACGTCTTCGCTGGAGAGCCTCGCCAAAGTCATGGACCCTGGGCGCAATTGGGTACACGGATTGTCCTCCCCTGGGCTGTTCGCCCTTATCGCGGCCCCCGAGCATCTTGACATTCGAACATTCAGGCTCACCACCGTGCTCGAGGCTCGAGTTGGAGTACCCTCGGGTCCCTGGGGGTCCTCTGTTTTGAATCGCGAGTCCTCGTTACAAAAGGGACCCACAATCCAGATTTCTGGGCGTTCGTGTGCGATTCGTGGGTTTCCCGCGTGGAACCTCGCCCTTCCAGCAGGCGCCCGCACTGATGGACAGCTGGCCGGGGAGAAGACTCGGGACGGAGAAGTGCTGCAGCATCGATGGTGTGTGCAACTGGGGGGAGGTTCCCTGGTTCCCCTCCTGTTTCTCAAACTGTTCCTCCTTTCTTCTCCGTGCACTTCCCAAGGAGGAAAAATGCAACCCGGGTGGGAACGAAGGCAGCAGTCATCACTGCCACCACCATCACCATCACCATCACCATCACCATCACCATCACCATAATGATGCGAATGATAACAATTATACTATTTCACACAACTAATTCGCCCGCCCAACGGGCCAGAGGCGTGCTAAGATCTCCGGTAACTTGTTAACAATATTTCTAGTTCGCGCGCGCGGAGCGGCCCCTGGGGGCCCCCGGACGAAAAGTACCCCGGCAAGGTCCCGAGAGAAGCCCGGGAGAAGCCACCAGACCACTCCAGGGGAGGGTATTTTTCGACACCCCTCACGAGGATCGTGGCCTCCGAGGGGGGAGCCGCAATCGACTACCCCCAAGAGCCCCCCAAGAGGCCCTGGGGGCCTCCAAAACGCCGCCAAGGAGCCCCAAGAGACTCCCAAGAGGTCCCCAAGAGGCCCCCAAGAGGCCTTAAAGAGGGCTCCAGGGCCGGCGGCATGAGCGAAGCGATTAAATAACCATGATAATAAAGGATATGCTATCAATAACAACACATGCATTTACAATAACAACAAAATAACAATCACCATCGTAACCATCATCATCATCATCATCATCATCATCATCATCATCATCAGCATCAGCATCAGCATCATCAGCATCAGCATCATCATCATCATCATCATCATCATCATCATCATCATCATCATCGTAACCACCATCATCATCATCGACGTAGTCATCGTCATCATCATCACCATCATCAGCTTCAGCATCATCACAATCCTCAACACCACCATCATCAGCAGCAGCACCGCCACCACCATCATCATCATCATAATCAATAACAGCATCATCATCATGATTATCAGCATCATCATCATCATCGGCATCATCATCATCATCATCAACTCCATCACCACTACCATCATCATCGTCGTCATCATCAGTATCAGTATCATCCTCATCCTGATCCTCAACTCATCATCAAAAGCATCATCATCATTCTCAACCTCATCCTCAGCTTCATCCTCCTCATCATCATCAGCATCATCAGCAACACCATCATCAGCATTATCATCAGCATCATCATCAGCATCGTCGTATCGTGTTTGTCATCATGGTCGTCAACGTTGCCTTCATCATCCTCATCGTCCGCATCATCATTCAACATTCGCCATCATCTTATCAACACCACCACCACCATCATAATCATCATCATCATAATCATCATCATCAGCATCAGCATCATC